>ML099921.1:45884-112351 GCA_003697995.1 Taxidea taxus jeffersonii | reverse complement strand
TAGATAGATAGATAGATAGATAGATAGATAGATAGATAGATAGATAAAACAATCACTAATCTAGGTAGATTATGGTGTGTTACATAAATAAGTTTACTTTATACCCTAATATTCCTTTTTAAAGATATTTAATCTCTGTCCCTAACTTGGAATTGTTCAGCATCTAACTATGATTCAATAAGAAATTCATCCAATTAAAATTTTTAAAAAGATGTCAGATAATTCTGTCAGTGAGACTACAAGTTAAATAAAACCAGATACACATAAATACACACACGTACATGTACATAAACATGTTCTGAATTTTAAACAGAGGAGCCTGATTAAGTAGAGTTTGTATTTTGGACCACTGTTGCTGTTGGAGCTACCCCTATTTGATACTTAAGAGAGTTCTCACAGACTATTAATATTCTACACACCGTTCAGGGAACGTTTCTTTTTAGATGCCTGCAGCACAGTCCTGTACAGTGCACAATGATTTCCACCATACAGCCTGAGATCTGACTGCTTTTATCTCAGCATATGTAACTAAAACTGTTATTATTGGTCACAAAATTATCTGGTTTTTATTACAGCATTGGACTCTGTGACCCCTCAGAATCCTTGACTGCCTCAGATATGCTCCATTTTCAGTAAGCACTTTTTCTATTTATGCCCCTCGACTTGCTGTTAGTTTCATGAATTCATGTCCTCTGGATTTCAGTCGTGGTGGGAAGGGGAGGGCAGAGAATTTGGGAGGGGATACAGGAATCCCCAACCAGCTACATCCTCCACAAGAAGTTAGGAGGAACCCGGGTGGCTCAGCGGGTTAAAGCTGCTGCTTACAGCTCCGGTCATGATCCCAGGGTTGTGGGATCGAGCCCCGTATCGGGCTCTCTGCTCTGCGGACAGCCTGCTTCCTCCTCTCTCTCTCTGCCTCTCTGCCTACTTGTGATCTCTGTCTATCAAATAAATAAATAAAATCTTTAAAAAGAAGTTAGGAGGAACCTTATATGTCAGTCAACAGGCCAACCAGAGTATTGTGCCAGAATACATGTGAAAATTCAAGATATACAATGACCTAACATGGGAATTCTGTGTTGCTACTCTTGAGATTCTAGATGTCTTACGACTCTTTTAATCTACATATTCACTTCTACTCTCACCCTGTCCCAAAGCATCGCCTTCTTAAGGAGATTGGGTCACTTACTCTTTAACATTCTGAACTCTGCTGACTTTTGCAACCTGTTTCCCATCTTCAATGTTTGTGTGACGCGGAAGTGAGATATACAGGCTTGATTAGATTCAGGGCTAACATTTTTGCCATGGATACCTCACAGGTGATCCTATGTCCTTCTTATGACATCGCACCAGGAAACACATTCTGTCTATTTGCCCTGCCTTTAATGATGCTGATAGAACAGTAGATCGAGATGGCGACTGCCTGATTTTTAGCCGTAAAGTATGTGTGTGTGGGGTGGGGGGGAGGGTGACCTTTTGGCTCTCTTGGAATAATCTCCAGTTCCTCATTAATATTTTGTTTCCTAGTTTTAGCTTCCATAAATGTTTATTACTTGAACTGGTTATTTCATTAGATGTAAAATGGTGAATTTTTCTAATTTTATCATTTCTTCTACATTTACTAGCTAGAATACTTCTGTAAGAAAACTTTCCCTCATCAACTAGGGCTATATTATAACATTTTAAAAATAGAGTTTTTACATGAAAAGCAGATCAAGACTTACTTTTCCCATTAATTACTAATTGTTGGAGGATGAGTCAATAGACTACCTCTAGTTATAATAAATTATGATTGTTACTTTGGCTTTCTCTTTTGAGTATCATTATAAATTCAGGCATATGTATTTAATTATTGTGTCTCAATCAATTGCCATCATTTTTTTTTAAGATTTTATTTATTTATTTGACAGGCAGAGATCACAAGCAGGCAGAGAGGCAGGCAGAGAAAGAGAGAGGAGGAAGCAGACTCCCCGCCCAGCAGAGAGCCCGATGCGGGGCTCGATCCCAGGACCCTGGGATCATGACCTGAGCCGAAGGCAGAGGCTTTAACCCACTGAGCCACCCAGGTGCCCCGCCATCATTTTTTCTTGTTGATGATAAAATTGTCCACCTTGATAGCCAGCATACCAAGATGATCTAGTCTTGGTTTTTCATTTGCCACTCCAAACCTGGAACCAGATCTCACCAAGAATCCCTGGTTCCTTTGGTCGGGAATGGTAGTCAGAGACCACAGTTTTGGTGTTAACATTCTCATTATCACTGGGTTGTTATTGTTACTGGGGCTTTTCTGTGGGCAGAATTGTGGCATTTTAATATCTTAAACTTTGACAAATTCATATTCACAATTGAAACATATTTAACTCTTTGGTATCCTAAATTCAAATTTAAAATATTCAAATAGTTTAAATTTAATCAAAAGTAACCTACTGGTAATTGTCAAATAATTATACCATACACCTGAAACTAATACAACAGTGTGTCTTGATTGTACTGGAATTTAAAAATAAATAAATAAAATTTTTGAAAGTGACCTATTGGGTTTTTTTAATGTTCCTATTTATATCTTCCTTCTCTTAGTGAACACGATGGTTCTTAACAACATTACTAACATAATTACGGCATTAACATACTTATTTATAAGTATACTATAATAACTTTAAAATATGAGTATAATATAGTATAATGAAATATAGTAATATTACTAACAATCAGATACTGAGTGAAGGTAAGGATTTCTTTGTGTTTTTGCAAGACAGTATTCCAGAAAGGATATGGAATATACCCTATGTTCCGAAATACCCAACGGACCTAAGTGTAGGCAATAGGTTCTCTACTGAAGAAGGGAAAAGGTCTAGCCAGGTTAATGGTCAGACTGGCTTCAGGTAACCCTGTGTCCCCTCCACCCCAGCCCCGAGAAGAGAGGAGAACAGGCCCAAGAGGAGTAGAGAGTGGGGGTCCTTTGGCCTGTGGATAACAGCGCAGCCAGAGGTCTTCACTCCGAGCCCACCATCCAGGACCGCTGGGTGACCGGGGGAGGTAGGCCCCCCAGCCACAGGCACCAAGGTCAGATGAAATGCGAGGCTCCCATTTATCTGGGTGGCAACTGCAGGCCTGAGACACCAGACTTCACCGCTGCAATGGCAGGTTTCGAAGCAGTTTGAAAGGAATAAACTGGATAGATGAAAAGTGTCTTCTCCCTCCCAGCCCCTAGATCATTCGGAAGGTTCCATCGGACAGCATGGGGCACCAGCCCGACACAGAGCTTGTTGCTATACTAATCTTGTTCTTATCACGTTGGTGTTTATGCACCTTATCGTTCTGAGAGAAAGGGTTGTGTTTCTCCAGGCTGTGGCCTTCAGCCGGGGAGTCAGGAACACTGACTGATCCGCGTGCTCTGCTTCGAGCTGCACTCACGGCGCTGCGGGGAGGCAGCAACAGGGAAAACCCAGGTGGGGCTGGCAGCCCTCTGGGAGGCCACAGGTGGGAGGAGAATGATCAGGAAAAGCAAAAAAAGGCTTTGGCTCTTTAGGTTAACTGAATTCTGTTTTCTCTCCCTTTGAGACACTGCAAACTAACAGTCTTGCTTTCTTCCCTTCTCACCTTTTCCTCTTCCGTTTTGCCCAAATCCATCCTTTCCAGCTCAGAAAAGGAGAGGCAACCTGCTCCGACCCAGCTGTCTAGCTTCTGTCTAATTAATTAGGCTCCCAGGACTCTTGCTCCTGTCACCTCACACTGCCTGCCGTCCCTCCTATTCGTGGAAACCTGCTCAGTGCAATCCATCAACATGAATCACTGGGAGAAACCAGGGCACTCTGTTTCATATTCTTCTGGCCCTTTCCTTAACCCCTTACATACACAAAATATTTGCTTAAAGCAGTAATGTCAGTCGCTAATGTAATCCGCATCCCAGAGCTTGCTAGAAATACTCAGTCCTCTACCCTGTGTTTAAATTCAGATCTAATACGCTCAAATAGTGGTGGGGCCCTAGTGATGCTGACGAAGGAAGTCCAAGGTTTGCAGTTCAAGGAAAAGTGGTTTCACCATATGAGGAGGGGAGAAAATCAAGGCTAGCCCTCAGATCCTGTCCGTGATGCCCATGCCTCAGACAGTGGAGTTCTAGTTAGCAATAGAAAGGAAGTAACTGCTGATACACACACATCAGGGCGGAACCTCAGAAGCACTGAATGTGCTTCAGTGAAAGAAGCCAGACACCAAAGGACAGGATAGACAGAACAGTGATTATGTGTGGGACAGAGAGGGATTGATTGGGAAAGTATTTGGGGGGAATTTCTTGGTGGCGAAAATGTCTGTAACTTGATCATACAGGAATATATGCCTCTGTCAAAATCTAGCTAATTATACATTTATGACCTGTGCTTTTCATTGTATGCAAACTATATCTTAGAATTTCTATCTTGAATATACCTACTTTGAGTGATGATATTTTTACCTTTTTTTTTTTGCCAACTTGAATCTTCCAAAGGTATGCAAAAGGCAAAAAAAAAAAACAAACAAAAAAAACCAAACTTTTCAAGATAGAAAATGAAAGAAAAAAGATAGAAAATGATTTAACATAGTACTAAAAGATGGCAGGCACTCAGTAAAAATGTATTGACACCTAATAACCACCATGCAAGAGTAGTTCATCGCATACGTTTGTTTACGAGATGCCTTCTTTCAGCCCAACATTATGGTCAATTTCAGCAGTATCTACAAGATTAAAATTTCCCAGCCCTATAAAAATATTTTTAGTAATCCTCCATTCCATCAATCCAGTTACACAGCCTTTTCATGGGAGCACAATAAATAAAATCAATACCTTTTACTACTTCACCACCAGAAACTTACTACACCCAGATTCAAAGGCATAAGGGTGCTGCCCTCCTCGAGGAGTATTTTATGAGGAAAGCATACTATTATAATTTGGTCTGAATAAGGAAAGTTACCTTTCAATCATAAGAAGTATTTCTTAGGTTGAAGAAGTATATAGAAGGGCTCTCGGCCCCTTGTGTCTGATCTCTAGCCAGATAAATACAGGGGGGGAAAGTCAGCTTTCTCCAAAAGAAATAAAATTGCCTATAAAATATATACTGGATGAGTTTTATGTTTCTATAATAAAAAGTATGCACCACCAAGTCTCAGGCAAATTGGACAAATGGCTCAGTAAGACTTATCTTTTTTAATTGTCCTGTGTTTCTAGTGGGAATGAGTCCCATAATGTGTATGTGACTGTTTTCCTTTATGATTTCACCCCCTTTGAGGACTATGTCCCCCCCAAAAAAAATCAAAGAACCAACCACATAAAAATGCAAATAAAACTAAAGTTTCAGGCTAAAAGATAATCTACGGTTAGATTATGTATCCACAATGCTGAATATACCAGTTTAAAAACATTCCTTACCAGTGGGAACTCCTCTAAATATTTTCAATTGTTTTGTCCCTAGAAAATTCACTTATAGAAAAGAAATAAACAATAAAACATTATAGGACAGCTATTACTGGAGAAATATGATTTTCTTTTTCAATTTCTAAAGGATAAAAAAATTTTAAGGGTAAAAAATAGAAATAATAAAAAAAGTAAGGACAATTCAAAAACTGGGAAAAGTTTTAAATCCCTCTATCACATATAAAATTTTTCATTTTGTTATAAAAGAATTAGAACTTTAACAATTCAAAGTCTATACATCCCAGTGATTCTCCGACTGTGATTCCCCCAACCAGTGGCACCAGCTTCCTCTGGGGTTTTGTTTTAAAGGCACATTCTGGGGGCTCCTGGGTGGCTCAGTCAGTAAGCCTTCGGCTCAGGTCATGATCCCAGGGTCTTGGGATTGAGCCCTGTATCAGGCTCCCCACTCGGCAGGAAGCCTGCTTCTCCTTCTCCCACTCCCCCTGCTCATGTTCTTTCTCTGTCTCTCTCTCTCTCTCTGACAAATAAATAAATAAATAAAATCTTTTAAAAAATAAATAGATAAATGCACATTCTGAGGCCCAACCCACGCCTACAGAGTCAGCAGCTTTGGGGGGCAGAGCTCAGCCATCTCTGTTTTCCCAAGCCCTCCAGGTGGAAAACCACTGATTTATTCCCAAAACATTTATGGAGTACCCATTGTGTGCTGGACTCTGAGAAAGGGATTGGGGACACAAAATAAGGAATTAACATGATCCATTGTTTCATCAGTCACAAAGAAAAAACATTGGCGGGGAAAATCATTTTCTTTATACAGGAAGATAGGAGATATCCTGGCTACACCTGGGTCAGGCAGAAGTGCCAAGAACACTGAGGAGTTTTTCTGAGGTTGGGGCAATCATTCTGAGACCAAATTACCTAAAAGGCCTTCTCCAGACCTCTGGGATCACAAGCTCCCGGAATGGGGCTCAGGAAAACTGTATTTCCCCCATTTACTTCCAGTAATTCTGGTGTTTACCGGAGTTCGTAGTGATGCTGCTGCCGGGGTGGCCTCAGGCTCTGAGCTCTCACAACCCACTCTGGCAGCCTCTCCAGGTGCCGTCTGTGGATCACCCACACCAAATCACCCCCAGGAGGGAGAAGTGTGAGCTCGCTGACATGTAGAACACAGACCCCCAAACTAAACCACTGAGTCAGAATCTTTGGGGTCAGGGCTCAGGAATATGCCCCTCCTTTTTTTAAACAGATCTTCAAGTGATTTTTAAGCACACAACCATCTGAAGTTCACTGCCTTGTGGTTCTCCCCAGGGAGCTACTTTTCAGCTCTCCACCAGTCTAATCTCCAGCGGTCTCCTATGAAAATGTCCCTCACCTTCTTCTGTCTCTGGATGTGTGTGGTGGGTAAATAATGGCCCCTCAGAAATGTCCACATGCTAATCCTCAGAATCTGTGAGTCTTACATGGCAGGAAGGACTTTACAGATACAGAGAAGATGCTCGAGATGGGTGATTCTTCTGGATTACCGGGTTGAGTCCAGTTCATCACAGAGCTCCTCTCAAGAGGGAGGCTGAGGGATCAGCAAAGAGATGTGACAGAAGAAAGAGAGGATCAGAGTCAGAGTGAACTTATAAAGGCACTACACTCCTGGCTTTGAAACTGGAGGAGGGGGCCAGAAGCCAAGAGATACAGATGGTCTTCAGGAGTTGAAAAAGTCAAGGACATAGATTTCCCCCCAGAGCCTCCTGAAGGAATGTAGCCCTGCCCACACTGTGATTTGGGTCCAGAATAAACCCATCTCAGGATTCTGAGGATGGTTATCTCAGGATAACCCCTGTTTGGGGTTATTTGTTATAACAGCAATAGGAAACTCATACGATATGTAGAAGATCTAGAAGGGAAGATGATAAAGGGACAAATGGCACTATTACTGAAGAGAAGCTTGCCTCATCTGGAGATTCTAACACATAAGAGATGGCACATTTGGTCTTCCCTTGGAATTTATTTTTATGAAATAATTTCTTTGACTAGAGGTCTTAATTAGACTTAGGGTTACAGTGATCATAGTAAACTATTTCAGAACCTTAAAAAAAAAACACTCAGTTGCTTGACAGCCATAAGTTTCCTTTTCAAATTTAATCTTCACGACATTATCAAAAGATACAGAAGCCCACCTGCTATGTGCAGTTCATGACATCTTTTCACTAATGTCTACTCCCCGGAAGCAGACAAGCCCCAAATTACCAATTCAGATGAAGAATCAGGAAAACATTCACAAAGGACATACTTCATGTGATGTCATCAGTTACTCAGTAAAACCTATAGAGGAACACATTCTGGAGAAAAGAAACCTTCAAAATCCTTTTAAATCATCAGCCACTTCTGAGGATAGAAAGCTAGGTGAATAAGCATCACATTCTCTCACTCTTTACCACTTCACGCTTACCAAGGGAAGGCTCACTTCCATAAGCAGTGACCCTCAAACTTGAGTGTGTATCTGGTCACCTGGAGGGCTTAGCTAAACACAAATGTTTGCCCCCCCCCCCCAGTGTTTCTGATTCAGGACGTGTGGGGTAGGGCTTTCCTCTCAGCTGCCTGTCAGGGATCATACTCTGAAAATCGCTGACCAGAGCAATGGGTTGCAATATCGCCTACACATTAACATCACATGGGGACTTCGAGTCCCCATGTCCTACTTCAGGCCACTTAAATCTGACTTGCTGGTGATGAGACCAGCTAACATGATTTCCGACCTCTGCAGGTGATTCCAATGTGCAGTCAAAGCTTTGAACCTCTGCCCTCACGGCCAAAATAACAGTGAAGGAGGGGTATGAGTAAATGTCGGGGAGAAGGAGCAGTAATGGTGACTGGAGATGTCCAACCCTTTGGCTGTCCCTGGGCCCTAGGATCCCCTCTTGAGAAAATGTGTCTCGTGTTTAAAAATCAAAGCTTAAAAAAAAAAAATCAAAGCTTAAAAACAGCATCTGATCTGAAGAAATAAGAATATAATGCCACAACTTGTCCAGTCTGAAGATAGGACATTTCCATTCGATATTTCTGCTAGGGGCAAATGGTAACCTGTTGGAAATGATGATACAGTTCTAAATACTGTCTGTTTAAAAATGCATCATAGTTTCATAGTAAATTGCAAGACAACTTCTCATTCTTCCTTTTTACAGAAAGATTCAAAGGATTGGTAGTTTCTTATATTAAGTAAAACAAAAGGTTCAGTACCTTATCTTTCAAGTAGCCCTGGTGTTTTCTGTTTTCGGGCACTTAATGTTCGTGCCTCATATCCAAATATTTCTCTCTTCCTCACGTCTACACACCCTGTTTTTATTATCAGGAATATTCCAGACAATGTCTAACTACTCATCTGTCAGACACTACTCAATTCAGATTTTATTATGTTAAACCACAGTTTCCTGTTGAGACCTACATGACCAGGAACTTAGATTACCTACCTATATACTATTTTTGTTCCTTTTTGAAATAAACTGCAAAGCCCTACTACTTTCTAACACACAGCCTTAACCCAACTGCTTAATGTCAGAGAATCTCTATAATAATTGTCTTTTAGGGGGATAAATTTTTTTTCTGTTATATGCCCCTGATAGTGGCTCTAATCTGTTCAGAAACTCTGATACATGATCTGATATATTTACTCATTTTCAACCTCGATTTGATTGCTATATGTACAGAAACATATTTTACTTTGGATTGTAGCACCTATCAACAAGTATCATAAATCTCTTAAGCAAATGCTTTTGTAACACTGTAAGAAAGAGCTATTCGAGTCAAATTTACTTCTCCCAGGCTCTGTGATGTAAAAATTCCTTAAATATTTACTGCTGCATATAAAGAAAATTTATAAGTTCTTTCTGCCTTTACTTGCTGGTAGGAATCTAGCCTCCAAACAGTTTCTTTTCAGTTTGTTTGTTTTTTTTTTTCAGGTAACTGCGAAGGGTAAGACCTGAAGGAGGGACCCTTACTCTAAACCACATCTGACTATTTTAGCTTATTTTGTTAAAAGACCCAAAGGACCCATTGATTGTATCATAGAGTCGAATCTCCTCCAGAACACACACCAGATTTTATTTAAGGTACCACATATTAATTAGAATCAGTCCACAGAAAAAATTAAATGAAGGTGAATTATAAGATTTACTTCATCAGTGTCAAAGAAATTAAAATATAAAAATATATGTCAAATGGGTTCCTTAAAAGCAAATGAGTTACATACATGGCCATAAATATAACTACTTTCCAACTGGTGGGGGGGAAGTCTCTAAATTTATTAAATTAATACACTCATACAAACATATCAAAGGCATGAAATTTTCATCTGATTTTTATTTTACTTTAACATGATAGATTATTTCCAAAATGTATATGTCTTTGTTGCTATTGTCTTGATAAGATATGGTGGCTGAAAAAAATTCACCTATTTTAGAAAAAGTGAAAGTTGGTATTCTTCACCCTTATACCCCCATGTTTTTGTAAGCATAAATGGGCCCATATTTTATCCATAAATGCCATACTTTAACTGCATGTTTGTTGTTGTTAGGTAGTTTTCCACATAAATACATTAAGATTTCCGTGGTAAAATCACAGTTGCGGGCCATTTCAGTGTTTGGATATAGTCTAATGTATGTAACCAATCCCCTATTGATAGACATTTAAATTAATTTCAGTTATTCAAGTTATTCATTATTGTAAGCAACTTTGCAAGAAACAACCTTCTAGCACGTATTCAGTTATTTTGTTAGAGTCAATTCCTAGGAGTAGAATTGCCAAGTAAGAGAATACAAACACCTGAAGCTTTGAGATCTGACACTAGATGTCTCCAAACAGGGTAAGCTGAATTTCACTCTATGGTGTAAAAGTGCTGTTTTCCTCTGTGTTCACCAGCAGGTTTAAAAAAAAAAAATTATTGAAATAAATTTACACACCATAAAATTTCCTTGTTTTAAGCATACAATTCATTATTTTTTTTACTAAATTAACAGAATTGTATAACCATCTACCACAATCCAGCTTTAGAAGATTTCCAGCACTCCCCAAGACCCGTCACTCCTGTATGTAACCATTCCTCCCTCCCAAGCCAGTACCAGGCAACCACTCATCTACTTTTTGCCTTAGATGTGTCTTTTTCCCCATTTGTCATATAAATGGAATTATACAATCTGTGGCTTTTGTGTCTAGCTTCTTTCACTTAGTGTAACATTTTGAAGTTCATCCATCTTGTCGCATGTGTCCATACTCCATTCCTTTTTGTTGCCAAACAGCATTTTTGATAATTGCCCACACACCAAAACACAAAACCAAAAACAAACAACAGCAAAAACAAGAAAACAACTTCCATTCAGAAAAGGGAAGATCCTGGTCCCAGGAGTCACTAGTCTACAGCAGTTGTGCTGGGCCAGAGCTCACTTGAGGGTGGAGAAGTGCTTCCCCTTGACCTTGATTCTGCTTTCTGTAAGAAGCCTGTGTCCATTTTCCTCGGTGGTGGCTGGTTTTGCCCTCTGGGAGGTTTTTCCTGGTCCGCCTTCACGTTGGTCATATTTACAGTGGGAATGGAGACTTTCTCCAGGGGACCAGTTTTTTTCAGTTTATTTGTTACTCACGAAGGCTTGGGGGCCAAGGCTGATTTTAAGGCTTAAGCATGCAAAGACATTTTTAGCCCAGGCTTATGATTTCTTTAGCAATATGTTTTTACTTAGTAGACTTCTAATCCATTCGCTTCCACTCAGTTCCACAGGCCAGGAACCCACCCAAAGTTCTTTCCTAAATATAATTATTAATCCTGATTCCTTTCCTTGCTTCCTCACCTTCATACCTCTCTCACAGACCTACACGACTTAATGCCAGCAAACTTGAGATCATATGCGAGTCCGAAGAAAGAAGACTGTGCCCTTATGCTGGTCTTGGTTGCTGGGCCATCACTTAAAGGCATTTTCAATCATAGTTCCTATTGTTTGGGGTCTAGAAGTGGTTAGCTTTCCAACTTGCTGATGTTCCAAATTTCTTCTCTCCAAATTTCTTTTTATTTCTACTTGAAAATCATGTAGCTACTAGCAGACTGATTTTTTCTTCTAACATCCTCTTTGTAGAAACTAGTAACAACCAACACACTACAAAATTCTGTTTTCCAGTCTCTTCCCCTAAAACTGTAGGTGCAGAGAGTGCGTGATCTATCCTTGAGCTACTGCCAGTGACAGGTTTAACACATATTTTATCACTGTGTTACATGGGTCTGCATCGTCTCATCCTCTGATACAGGGTCCTCACCACCCAATGCCAATTCTACATACTGTAGGATTTTCGTAGAGAGCTGTACTTTGTACCCCCAACTTATTAAAGAGTTAGTTGTACCTTGTACCTCCAATGCCAACATCCCCATTAGTTAAGATTATGCTAACGCTAAAATGAATACACCCCCAAATATTAACAACATAATAGAATTTTATTTCTCACATATAATACCCATTAGAGACAGTGGAAATCAAGGGTATTCTGTTCCACAATCCTTCAGAAAGAGCCTGACAGATGCTCTGCTCTCTCAATTGCCTTTCAAGCTCACCTTGCATTGACATACAGCCAGCAGATGAGGGAAGAGAGGTTTGAGCATTGTGTGAGAGGTGATTATGGGCCACACCGGGAATGTACATCATTCCGTCAGTTCTGCCCACATTCCTGTAGAAAGAATTGCTTCTTGAGTTCACACCTAACTGCAAGGGAGACTGTGAAATATATTCTATCTTTGTGCCCAGGAGGAAAATCAAACAAGTCTGGCAAGCAGCTAGCCAGTGTCTGCCCTCACATCACATAAAACATTTAGCCTTGGACTCAAGAATTTCAGTGTTAAATGACCTCCGGTAAGAAAATATTCCAAAATATAAGATGTTTATTCTGAAGTCACTTAATGTCCAAAAATAAATATACAAACAAATAGAACATTAAAGGTACAGTCCATTTATGTAATGGGATATTATATAGCAACTAAAAATGTTTTTATTAAAAAATTTAGTTATATAGGAAAATCTTTCTGATATGATATTAGGAAAAAACAGAACATTTGTACCTATGATATGATATGTATATTTTTTTAAAGAGACCAGTGTAATTACTGGAAGTAAATGTGCAAAAATCATAACACCCATAATCTGTATAAGATTATAGATTTGTCACTTTTTTCTTCTTATGATTATTCATATCCAAATTACCCTTTATAATCAGAAATAAAATACACATTTTTCTATAATGTAATAAATTCATAGCCATATCTAGGTTTTCTAATGCTCTAAACACCTTAAATATCACTATCTTTAATGAATTCAGGAAAGTAGCATATTACTAAGGTAACATATCCTTATTCTTTTTAATATAAGAAATTCATATTATCATTATTTAATTATGTATTCCAGAAAAATACTTTGAAATGAATAAGGTGAAGAGGGTTAAATAATTTCTTCAGAGATCACCTACTGTAGGAATGCAATTTTTTAAAAAGATTTTTTACTTATTTATTTGTCAGAGAGAGTGAGAGAGAGCACACAAGCAGGGGAAGCTGCAGGCATAGGGACAAATAGACTTCCTGCTGAGCACAGAGCCCAACATGGGGCTTGAACCCAGGACCCTGGGATCATGACCTGAGCCGAAGGCAGACACTTAATGGCTGAGCCGCCAGGTTCCCAGGAATGCAATTTTTAACGTCTACTTCTCTACTTACAGTGCTTCTGTTTTTTGTTTCTTAAGTTTGTTGCAAAATGTCCACATCCATTTCCAAAAGGAATATCTTCCCTCTCTCTATCTCTATTCCTGCAAAATATACCCATAAAAGCACATTTAACTGAGTATTGCCAGATGGTGTCTATCACTCATCAAGGTTTTCAGCAGAAGCTTATTTTGTGTATGTCCACCTGCTTCTGTGTCAGAGGTAGACAGACAAAAAAGGGTACCCAAATCACTAGGTATATTGTCACACTGTTGGGTTCTTAGAGTATAGAATGGATGGTGGCCTCATTTCATGAAGAGTTTCTGTCAACACCTGGCGAATTTCAGATTCTCCATAATCAGATATTCCCAAATCTCAGAGATCCGCCTGAAATGAAGCTCTTATTCTCACCTGTATGTTCTATACGAAGTACCGCATCTATCGATTATCATTGAGTTAAGGGCTGTTATTAAGGGTTATTTTTATGTTAGCATGATTAATGCCCATCTCTCGCAGCCATTGTGGAGCTAAGACTATTAGTTTGAATTTTTGGTTAATTAACCTACATGACTCACTATCTCTCTTCCTAGCCAAATGTGCTCCCATGGGAACTTGTCAACATACGTACAAGATCTTGTGAAAAGAAATCAGGAGGTGGTGTAAAACATGGTGTATTCATGCTTTCTTAATAGAAAAATAGTTTGTACTTAACTTTTTTTTACTTAGGATTGAATTCATAGCATTCCGTCTCCTCACTCCCTCTCTGGTGTTTATATGGATTATTTTCTATTTTAAGTTGTATTTGTCATTTTTCTTCTATTTCAGAAAGAGGAAAGCAAAACTGTAAAATCAGATATCTTATTAATACCTTTATGATTATTCCCATGTATGAATATATTTTATCTGTTTTCTGACAATGGTTAATGTCCGTACAGTAGGTAACTGTGATTGGTGAAAGTCTTACAGAGGTACTAACACAATTCTGGAATCTAATCTTCAATATTTTTGCCAGGGATTATGCAGAAACTTATAATTATGTTTTACTTTGGATTTACCCCATCTTTACTTTATCTCATATTAAAGGTAATCAAAATCAGCCTGTTTCCATTCTGTTGCAAATCCCCTTCTTAAAGCACCTATTCAAAAGTCTCCCCAATTTTCATTTTCTCTGTCTTTCCTATTATATTAAATCCTGATATCTGAAAATTGAACCATATAGTAGCATTACCATGTTCTTTTAAAAATACAGATCGTATCTATTCTTCCTGTATTTTTACAATATGACTGTGTATTTTTTAAAATCCTTGGCGAGTTGCAATTAGATTTCTAGTATGCCATTGTATTAGAGTAAATACCATTATTACGGTGGAAATAATTTACCCCGCACAGTGTACTGTTCAAATAGTGTGCTGAGATGCCTCTGATAGCAGATGTCAGTCCCATCCTTTAATTATAATTGTAAATCATTCCTGGTTTACCATTATTTCAGTAGATCAATTATTTTTTATTCTAAAATTCAGAAATCATCTGGGTTGAATAATGTTTATTAACAAGAATTATAATATCCCGTTGCTTTTTTCCCCCTCCCTCTAGAACAGTGGGAGTAAGTTTATTTTTCTCAAACTCTCTGATCCATAGCATGCAAGACATCCCTGTGGAGCAACAACCCAGGTTTATCGTTAGTGGCTGGACACATGCATGGGATTTGTTGTTACCTGCATTCCATCTAGTTAGTGGTTACCACGTTAAGAGTCGCACGGTCACATACAGGGAGCCTCCTTTGTCTAGAGCTTGTTTGTACACACACTGGGCAAGGAGGCCATGATCCTTACACCACAAACGAGACTGGAAGCACGTGTTTAACAAACAAATCTGTATGAGGATGAGAGTGCGGACCCTGTGAGGGCAGGGGCAGTATGGATCAGGCTTCTCATCAAGTCCCCAGAATGCACTGGTGCCTCACAGATGCGCCTTAAACATACACTGACTGAGTGAACGTGCGTGTGAATGACCCTCCCTGGTTCCAGGGTTCAGTTTTCGTCCCTCTTGCTGTGCATGGAGACAGCTTTAGTTAAGGTTTAATTCAATCCAAGCAAGTCAGTGAGAGTGAGCCGTGAAAGGGGCAGGATGGACTCCATCTAGCTCCTGCTCTGTTCCTCCGCTGTGATTCTGGCCAAGTTATTTTATCTCTCACAGCTGTAATCGTTTTATCTATCCATTGGGGAAAATAAGGTCTAAGTCCCAGATTTGTTATGAAAATCAAGTGAAGCAGTAAAGTGCCAATAAAGTGTCCGATTTGGACATTCACGATCATTAGGTTTGGGAGTAAATCCTGGCAGCCACATATGCCAGTCAGCAATGGCCACATCATAACCACAGGATCTCAGCGGCACCAACAGTAAACACTCGGTCTTCCTGTGGGTCCATTGCCATGGCTCTGCTGTTGGCCGGCCAGCTCTTGTGCAGCAGGTTGGGTCCGGGTTTGGTCCCTGTTTCTCAGATTCCTTGTCCCAGAGCACCACCTAAAGCATGTTCTCATGGTCTTGGCCAAGATGAGTGAGAGCAAGCCTCCTGCCCAAGCATATTTTAAGCCCCTGCTTCTGTCATGAACATTAACATCACATTGTTTCAGGATTTTTTTCTCTATTGGTGCCCACCGTTCTTGACCACACCGCTTCAAAGAATGAAGAGGTAGCCCAGACAGATTGGTGGGAAGCAAAGCAAGATTTATTGAGCGATAGCAAAGTGACAGTACAAAGCTTCCAGGGAAGGAGGGAACCCGAGAAGGTTGCTAGTGCAGTTTCTAGGGCTGGGGGTTTTCAGGGGCTTGCTGGCCAGCGGCTTCAGTATGATTAACCTTCCCTGCAGCTGTCATCTAATCAGGTGTCACCCAATGGGTTTTTGTCACCTATCACGTGGAAAAGGATGGAGGGCTCCTTCCAGGGAGGTGTAAAATCCTTGTAAGGGTGGTTTCCTCTGGGGCGGGGAGGGGCTTGTCCTGCCTGCCTGCCTACCAGTGATCCTTCACCAACACTGGCTAACGCATGTCCTGTGACCATCCCAAGGTCAAAGCATGGGGAAGTATATATAGTCCTTACAAGGGTGGGGAGCTGAGAGTGAATGTTTTTGAACAAAAATCAGTCTAACCATCTTCAATAACTCCAGCTGGGTGAGGCCATCTTTTCTCCCACATCCTTGCCACCAGGTAGGATGATGCAAGGTATGTCTGTCTCAGATGGAGTAATGCAGGCAAACAGGCACAAAAGCCGTCAAAGCAACTGTTCTGTAAGCTTCACCAAGTCCCAGGTCTCTACCCTTCGGTACTCTAATGGCTGCTTGAATGAAAGGTTTATATACAGGGGCAGGATTTATCTGACTTTTCAATAGGAGTCAACTGACCAAAATCTGCTGAATCTGAGCCCACTGGCTTAGTCAGGAAGTGGAGGGTGCCTTTCCGAAGGCTGCAGCTACGGGGATTACAAGCTTCTCTCTCGTGCATGCAAGACCAAGAGTGCCTGCACATTTCAGCAAATCCACATTTCTTTATCCTTACTAATTTGATCAATGCATAGATCATTTCTCATAACATAAACATATTTCTAGTAGTATCACTATGAAAAAAGTCTTTGGTGTTGATTAAAAATTAAGAAGAAAACTAGCTGAAAGCTTAAGTAGCTCCTCTGAGAGTCAGATCTCTGACTCGAGACTCTCCGACGTTGGGTAACTGTTCCCGTAGTGCGTTCCTAATCCGGTCCTTTGAACAGTAACTAGCAGTCTCTCGAATTCTCTGAAACTGCTACTGCGCACGGAAACGAAATCATTGTCTATGCGAAAGTGTATTAAAGTGAGTTACAGACAGCACAGCACCAGCAGGCGTCCAAAAGAATGTTGATGAGGTGCCTTCTCTATCCTCCAGTTTGCATTCAAATTCCAAGTCCCTGTTAGATGGTGGCTCCGGGATTTAAGAAAAAAAAAAAAAAGCACATATAAAATAATCATTTGCCATTTGGTCTAAGTGTTGCCAAAACATCATGTTAATTTTTTTTTTGCACTGAATTCATTCTTTCTGCATCATAAAACCAAGGACAATAACATTGGGCAATGTGAATGAAAATAGCAACCTCAACTGATAAGTTTGGGGGAAGTTCTACTCTTTGTTTTCAGACATACCCACAGACACTGTGCGTGAAAGGTTTACTCCAAGGTCAATGCCATGCTGTCCTAATGGTGAGAATGGCAACATTCACCTCTCACATAATATTGATTAGGCAACAGTGCTCTGTGAAGTGGGGGACCCGGGATAAGTGAGCTCAATACTTGAGGGCTTCTCTCAAGAAATTTTTGGCTAGGTGGGCTTGCCAGATTCCCGTAAATCTTCATGCAACTGTGGTTGGACTCGAGGGTCAAATATATGTTACACATTACCCATTTCAGCAGTAAAAAATGATTTCTAGTGTTTCTTATGCTAATTAGCAAATCCTCATGTGCAGATTTCCACAGCAATAATTGAAGAGCTTGGTAGTCATGACTAGAGAATGGGTTACTTCAAATGCTAACTACTGCTAGGCTATAAATAAAAAATTAATTTCATTTATATGTCATACTACTTATCCTGAAGTAATTTTAAAATAAAGTTTTGCAAAGATAATGTAATAATCTAATGCCCAATTCTGGAATGCTGTAGTCTTTTATCTACTTTCACAACAGCTAATTGAATAACATTGAAATCTCAAGACTACATCAATATGAGGCAAAATGCTGAGGTCAAGTGTCCTCTTTCTCTATCCCCTACTTTAAACTCAATGTCCGAAACTAAAGGACAAAAACAGCATCTCTTCTGATGTTTACTCCCAAGGTATTTGCCACCACAATCTTCCCATCTGTCCAAACCAGGTACTTGGAATTCAGCCTCACTGGCATCTTCTCAATCAAACAAAGGAGCATATTCAGGTGGTCACTGTGGTCTGTTGAATGGTGACCTCCAAGAAGTTATGTCCATGTCCTAATCCCCAAGCATGTGAACGTGGCCTTATTTGAGAAAAGGGTCTTTGCAGAATATAATAAAGTAAGAGAACTTGAGATGAGTTCATCCTGGATTATCTGTGTAGTTCCTAAATTCAACCACAACTGACCTTATAAGAGAGGCAGAAAGAGATGTGACAAGGAAGATTGGGAAGAAGGAGGAGGCCATGTAAAGATGGGACAGGAACACAGCCACAAGTCGAAGAATGCCTAGAGTCACCAGAAGCTGAGCGGCTGGGAAGGATTCTTGCCTAAAGCCTTTGGAGGGAATTCAGTCTTGCCAACAGCTTGATTTCAGACTTCTGGTCTCCATCTCTGTGAGAGACTAAATTTCTGCAGTTCTAAGCCATCAAGCTCATGGAAGCGGCCCAGGAAAGCAATACAGCCACCAAATCCTCTTCAGACTATTTTTTTTTAATATCCTTGAGTCTATCCTTTTACCTCTATCGCATGTCACTGACATAATTCAGACTGTCAGTAATTTCAAAAAATTTCGATTGACAGGAAAAGGAGTCCATAGGTAGTAGCAAAGACAAACTTGTAGTCCTGAGTTTTCATGGGGCCTCGTCTTACAAACTCTATGCTGCGTACCCATTATCTGCCCAAACTGAGAACTTCTGGAAATGGGAAAAATGCCAACATACCTGATTGTCATAATCAATTAACTTCCTTAACATACGTGGCAGTCAGTTAAGCTGCGTCCCAGAAACAAATACCCCGTCTGACTCTACCTGAGTTTGAGAAACTCCACAGAGTTCTCACCTGTCCACTGAAGAAAGAAGCGATTTGTTTCCTTTTTTTCACATATGCCTGATATTGCTTCAGTGTGCTGGGAAACACAGACGTCTCGTGAATCTAAACATTTCTCCTTTCACCTTGGACGGAGGAAAAGCTACCGCAGGAAAGGGACTCCTGTGCTCTGCAGTATTAACAGGATTAGGGCGTGAGCTGACTGATTGGAAGGAAACTTCAGCAAAAGCTTCAGGGCAAGGAGAACAATGAGTCCAACTGTAATATTGATAAATGGTTGTTCAGCACCTGGAGAGCTGTTTTCTGAATTCTTCGGAGCTCTAACGCCTGAAGAAAAAAAAAGATCTCTCCACTAAGGTGATGCCCATGGGCAGATGTTCTAGCAACTGTACCGCTCTAAGTGTAGAAAACCCAGTCTCCTGGGGCCAATTATGTTATTGATTTCCAAAAACCATTTGGCTTCAGGCAAGCTACCTGCCTACTCCAAGAGGGAAATCTGTTCTAGGTTGAACACTGTAGTATGTTTTCCCACTGGTTTAATGCAATTTCCATAGTCTTTATGAATAATGTAGATATTTAACAAGTGCCATTTCAATAGGTTAATAATTACTGATTATAGGCAATGGTGTAAAGAACGAATTCTTGAAACCATCTCCACACTTTAGGATACTTCTGCAGGATTTTTCCTGTTGACAGCTGTTTACTCATTTTTAGATCCCAGCCCTTCATCTCTTCCTTCTCAACATCTCCAGCCAGACACTGTAATAAATAAGCTAAAAACATCACAGCATATAAAATTTGGAGGGAGGCGGTGAGAAAATCTGGGGGAACTTTCCACTGAAGCCTCTTCTGTTAATGCCGATCACAGTTTCGCATCACTCGAGAACAGAAATCACAGTGAATGCTTGCTTCTGTCATAACACATGCAAGAAATAACGAACTGGATTTTAAAGAGACAGTTTTTATTGTATTTATCTTGGTTTAGAGATAGAAATAAGTCGTAGAGGAGCATGCATATGTGCATAAACACAGACATTTTGGCAAAATAAAATTGTACCATCACAAAAGTGTGACCATAAAGTAATGAGATTTGTTTCTTTGTCGACTCGTGGAAATCATTTGTCATCCTGGTCTATTAGAATTGCATTTCAAATGCAGCAACCCTGAAGGAGCCAAGCTCACAAGTATGCTGGAGTCCCTTCTCCACTCAGCACTCACCCAGTTGGCTCTGACTCTCGCAAATGCGCCAAAGACTCCTGCTCTGTGATGACAACAAACAGGGAGACAAAGGCTGTGGATAAAACGCACGAGTAGCACATAGAGTCGCTCTAAGTAATCGACTGTCACCCTCCACTCTGGTGATCCAGTTTTAGTCGTTCTCAAAAGGTCCAACTGTCAAGAGGAAAAGAAAAATCCAAAAGTTCTCACGCCTTGCACGGCTGACACTCATACGTCTGATATTCCTTTTTTTTTTTTTTTTTTAATTTATTTGACAGACAGAGATCAAGCAGGCAGAGAGGCAGAGAGAGGAAGAAGCAGGTTTCCTGCTGAGTAGAGAGCCTGACGTGGGACTTTATCCCAGGACCCTGGGACCATGACCTGAGCAGAAGGCAGAGGCTTTAACCCACTGAGACACCCAGGCGCCCTGATATTCTTTTAATTACTATTTAGGGACCGGTATTCGAGAATCTCTAATGCCTACAGCCACTCACGGATGGGCAGACTATGATCATCATTACCATTTTACAGATAAGGAAACAGGCTTGTAAAGGTTAAATGATCTGCCTAGAGGCTCACAAGGGACAACTAGATGAGCACATATGAGAACTTCTGTCTAATTACCAATCTCTGTTTCATTACCGAGCCCTGTGGCTCAAAGACAGAGCCCTTTACACGCAAATAGTGTTAAAAGGTAAATGTAGACGGCACAGGTATGGAAGACCCAGTGTAACTCACACTAAGGATGGGTAGGGAAAGCAATGGAACGCCGGTACCGGGTAAAGACGAGCAAGAAAGGATTCTAGAAGAGGAGGAAGGGCCTCTGGGGGGCCTAGGGACACTGTCTGCCTTCTCACCGTTCTGCCCAAGGAAGCATCTGAGTGCTCAAAGCCCTTTCTTACTTCATCTCACGGACAGAGGATAAAGCCGCTCTCCCTCTCAGGCTTCAGAAGTAGCAAGCACATTTGAATTACCCAATTCATCATGAAAGTTTTGTTAGGAAAATGCCAATGCTATCAAAAATGAATTAAATTTTTCTGACAGATTGAGTACAACCCATGCTCCCCTTTCCTTTCAACGGATACATTATTGCTTGCCTTTTCACAACCTTGATTTCTCTGCTTCCCGGGCTTTGTGCTACAGAAGCAACATTTCCAGCCAATGGGGACCAAGCCAGGGCTTAGGCTTCTCTGAGTTCAAATTCTCAGAGTTTGGAGGAAGGCCGCTCAAAGGTCACTGACATTAGAATAACCCAAGTGAAAAATACACCAAGGGAGACTGTATGGCTAATTCCCTAACCTGACCAGGAGAAAGAGGTAGGGAATAAGATTGCTTCCATGACATTTTATGTTGTAGTTGTTGTTTCTAAGGTCAACGTTTCTTCAGCTCTGCTTAAATTTTCAGCGTCTTTGACTCTGCAGGTTCTAGTTACTCCACAGATCGCTACAGCTTAGGGAGTGTCACTCAGAAAAAGTGCTGAGTCACAAAATGAAATGCCAGAAGCAAAGAAGTAGAAACACCTAAGGGCAAGGTTGTATTCAAATGTAATGAAGTCCAGAAATTTCTCTAGGGACCTTGCCTTTTTATTGGAGGAAAATAATTTTCCACACCATGGTTGTCCCACTTTGTTGCTTTTTATATTTGCAATTTCGATGACCAAAAAAAAAAAAAAGAAGAAGAAGAAAGGGAGGGGGGAGGGAGAGAGGGAATGAGAAAGAAAGATAAAGAAAGAATGAGGGGGAGGGAGGGAGGGAGAGAGAGAGAGAGAGAAAGGGAAGGGAGAGAGGGAAAAGTAATAGAAAGGATTTGTTATCCATGCCCTCTTCCGGAAATGGATGAGAATAGCTCAGAGTCCCAGGGCTGTGGCATTCTCTTTCATTAGGAGCAAAACTGATTCATGCTGGCAGTGTCAGGTGTTACTTGGTGTTGGCATGGTATGGTGGAAGGGCCTGGAACTTAAAAAACTAAAAACTGTAAATTTAAAGCCAGCCTTTGTTCCTAACCTTCTACGACCTTGAACAAATTATTGAAGTCATTTGGTTCAGTGTCTTAAGTATAGTAGACCACACACTTGGATTAGAATCACCAGAGGATACTGTTAAAAAAGTATAGAATCTTGGGTCCAACCCATCACTGGAATTGAATGGCAGGAAGAAGCATGAATCTGAATTTCTGGGTTGTTTTTTTTTTTTAAGATTTTATTTATTTGACACAGAGAGAGATAGCAAGAGAGGAAACACAGGCAGAGGGAGCGGGAGAGGGAGAAGCAGGCTTCCCACAGCACAGGCTCGATTCCAGGACCGTGGGATCATGACCTGGGCCAAAGGCAGATGCCTAACTACTGAGCCACCCAGGAGCCCCATGAATCTGAATTTCAAATTGATCTCCAAGGAAATCCTTAAGTGGTGTTCTGGCTTCAATTATCTAATCTTTAGGATGACTTTCTTAGATTAAATGATCTGCAAAGCCCCTCACAGCTCTAACATTTTATGATTTTATAAAACAAAAGGGATGATTGCCCAATAGATTAACAAATCATTATATGCCCATACAATGGATTACTCATCAATAAAGAGAAATGAATTATTGACACATGCAACAACATGGATGGATCTGAAAAAACTTACCAAAAGAAATAAACTAGACCCAAAAAAAAAAAAAAAGATGAGTCCACATACCTAAAACCCAAAAATGCAAAGAAATCTATGGTCACAGTGATTGTCTAGAAATGGGGACAAAAAAGGGATTACCAAGGAGTACTACGCAACTTTTAGAGCGAAGTATATGTTCATTATCTTGGTTAAAGTGACAGCGTCTCAGGTAAATACACATGTAAAAATTTATGAAATTGTACACGTTAAATTTGAAATCCATGCCTCAATAGGCTATTTTAAAAAAAAAGAAAGAAGGAAAGGAAAGGAACAGACTAGGAGCTCGGGGAAGCTCGGGGAATCCCGAAGATTTCCTGTCCAAGTGTGGAAGATGACTGTCAGAGGACAGGAAGAGGGAGTGTCCCAGACAGAGAGCAAGGGGCATTCATTAAACACAGAGGGATTCAGAGGCCTCCTAAACTGCTCCACTTCAAAGGCGAGAGGAGTCATCTGGAAGCTATAAGAGCCGATGCTGTGGGCATCGGCCCAGGTTGGGTACCAGAAGACTGCCTGCTGATTGACTGCTGATGACCTGCCTGCCATTCCCCAGCTGCCGATGCCACTATGGACACTCCCCATGTGCCACCTGGTCCTGCCGCAGAGCAGAGTGGGTACTGTCTGGATGTCCACGAGATCACGTCTCTGCATTGCTCATTCAGCCCAGGCTGGCATCAGGGCTTCTGAGACTCCAATACTGAGGAAGGGAGCATGCATTTAGAATGACCTCCCTAGCACAACGAGTCTCAAACTAGAGTAATGCTGAGCACATGCTCCAGGCTCTTCTAAAAGAAGGTTCCCAGATCCCACTGTTACTAGACTGACCTCAGTATCCCAGTCCGGGTCTACACATTCCCTTTTCTTGCCTTCCCAACTTCTCTCTGACACTACCTTCCCAACTAACTGCCCCCACCCTTCCCACATGGGGGATTCATAAAAACAGATGGCCTCCCTCCAGGGAAGGTCCTACGCTGGCGTACGGAGGGCAAGGGAATTGTCTGTGCCCTGAGCTCTGAGCTCCGCTTTCTGCAGACTTGAAAGAACTTTACTGGAAGCTCTGGCAGAAAGTTAAATTGAATAAAGATCAAAGTTGATAAAATTCCTGGTAAACCCACAGATGGTCCACTTTGAAGCTAACAGTCCTATTCACTTCTGATTAAAATGGAAATTGTCTGTAAAGCACGTCCTTGGAACAAAGTTGAATGATGGGACTAGATTAAGAGAGAAGTTCATTACCCTTAAGTGAAAAATGCACAAAGCCATCATTCAGAGGCAGTAATGGAGCAGTGATGGTAAAGAGATAATTAAAAGGGCAACTTAAACTTAGCTGAACAATTTTGGAGATCCTCAGGGCATCGAAAATAGAACAAATTCCCCCCAAATACAGACTATCCTGACTACCAAGACACATCTCATATGATGGTCCAATAACCTTGGAGTATTACAACACAGATATTAGAAATGAGTTCTGCCCCTGGCCTCTAGTCTGTCTTTTCTGGTTTGGAGGAGAGCATTTACTTCACTTCCTCAGCACCTATATTCATCCCAAGGAGCCCAGTGCCTGTTTCACCTGCCCAGTCATGGCGACGCACGCATTTGCCTAATAGCTCTTCTTCCCCCACCCCCATTAGCACAGCAATGCATCTCCCAGCTCCAGAAGCAACCAACGTGGTAGAATCTTATCACCTTTACTAAAAATTAGAGATTTGCTGCCAATTACACAGAAATCTGGGGCAACATTAGACTCTAGATCAGCAGTGTCCTTCTCCTTCCGTCCCCTTCCATTTCGATAGTGTACGGAGCCTCGTTTACAGCAGACGCTCTTAAGAAAAGTAGAAATGATAACATCCTAAATTCCAGATGTCGGCTGCAGATTGTCCTGCAAATCTTGGTGGGTCCTGTTGTTTAGTAAAGAGCAGGGGAATCTCAAAGAAGGAGTGAAAGTTTGTGAACCAACTATGGATCCAGCTCTCCCGTACTCTCTGCATTTCGAGATCAGAAGTGCTAACTGTGGGGTGAGTATTTCCTGTATTTTTATGGACATACACTGTGTGGGCACAGAGCATTTCCCACTAGTGGAGGCCAGGACCAGTTGAACCTATATGATGTCAGGTGACAGGCTGAGGTTTAGATGTCACGGTCAAAGTTCACCTTAACTAAGCCAGCAGGCCACTCAGATCTCCAAAGGCGAATCCCAGTTGCTGGTGACTCAGAATGACCTGGTAGAGATCAATCACGCCATCATTCTAACTCTATTTTCTTCTAATACTCACCACCAAATTCCTCAAGGGATGTTGAAAAATTATTAACAAGAAACACTTCGGCTTCCTCAGATGAAAAGGAATCCAGATGAAAACGAAGTATTCTAACCCTTCATCACGGAGATTTCTCCAGGCTGCAAGTGTAAGGCAAAGGTCATCAGCAAACAAACTAGAGGGCAGGAATCAAGTGCAACACATCACATTGGGCAGAGTTAACCAGAAGGTTCACCTGAGGAATGAAACGAGCAGACACTCGAGCTTTAAAGTGCCCCTAAGAATCAGGCAATAATTAGACATTAGGATTCACAGAGAGCACTTTTAAATCACAGTGAAGAGCTCATTTCTGAAACCACTGGTTAAGTTATTGCTTCTGACTATTGCCAAGGCTGTGATCCCTTTCACAGAGCCAAAAAAGAAACTAATTTTAGCGACAGCTTCTTTAACCTCTTACCTTGCCTAGGAAAGCATTTTCTTCAGAGACTCCAAAAGTTGAATTTTCTAGTAATAAACACTTTAGAAGAAAGTGTTGAGAAGAAAGAGAGAAAAATCTCAGTTGAGAAAGTCTTCACAAACGAACTCCAGAGGTGTTACTAAAAAACAAATGTGAAGAAATGTCATGCCGGCCACAGTGGAGGCCACCTGCTCCAAAAAGGAGGAATGCAGCAAAAGGAGATGTCTTGTGCAACAGTTACCATTACTGCCAAGGCTGGACAAGCTGGTGCTACGCCTGGGTCTGAGAGCAATCACCCGCTTGCCTTTAACCAGCATAGAACCCGAAGGAGCACTGATGGGGCCCTCCTGAGGGCTCATCACACACACATCTGGGGACCCGCAAAAGAAGGCATTGCCCATCTGGATCTACGAGGCTGCTCTTTCGGGGGGCGGGAGGGTTGCTGCTTCATCACTCAGGATTACAGTGAGTGATTTAAACTTAACTTCAGTGCTTGGGGACAAGCAACTTACAATTAACCCCACACAGATGATTTTTTTTTCTTTTACGCCACCCAAAGCCTTCTACAGACTCAATGCAACCTCTATCAAAATTTCAGTGGCATTTTTCACAGAACTAGAACAGATAGTAGTTCTTTGAGCACTGGAGACAACAGGAAGTGCTTTACTCTTCCCGAGAAGGGCCAGAGAGAGCCTCAGGAAGAGGGAGACTTTGAGGCAAGTCTTGAAACCCAGGAGGATGTTGTCGTGATAGGAAAAAAGCACCTTCGGGAGAATGAACAACGTAAACCAAGACACAGAGGGGCGCCTGGGGGACTCAGTCATTGAGTATCTGCCTTCGGCTACAGTCGGGATCCCAGGGTCCTGGGATCAACTGATGGCATCGGGGTCCTTGCTTGGCAGGAAGCCTGCTTCTCCCTCTCCTACTCCCCCTGCTTGTGTTTATCTCTGTCAAATAAATGGATAAAATCTTTGAAAAAAAAAAAACAAAAACCAAGACACAGAGCCCTCACTCCACTCAGGGAACGTCCCGTAGCACCTGTGCCTGAACCGAGAGTGATGGGTTACGGGAAGAGGCAGGATAAGACTGTGGAGAGGGGCTATGGACAAAATAGGAAGGCCCAAGACAGGTGGAAATGTCAGATGCCTTGGAGCTTGGGGAAGAGGAGAATTTAGCAGTCTGGGGTCATTTTTACTTTTAATGGAGATCAATGTGGAAGCTAGTTCGAAAACCATTAAAGGAAGAATAAGTAGTAAAGCAATGCAAGAGGAACATTCAGAGATCGCTTCTAGTGAACTCAGGCTTTCAGAAAGGAGGTGAGAAGGGTGGGAGCTTGAGGGAGGGTTTTCTGGGTCAGGCGGATGGTTGGGTTTAAAGGATGAAGGAGACTAGAGTGTGTTTACGCACGGAGGAAAAGGCTCTGGTGGGCAGAAAGAGGCCGGAGATAGAAGTCAGTGGATCAAGAAAGGATGAGCCAAGAAGAGGTGGTGGAGTGACTTTGGGAAGGAACACTCACACCTAATCCTCTGGAACAGGAGGCAAGAAGAAAGCACAAGCGAGGAAGCTCTCCTGAAAAATCAGCCTGTAGGGGTGCCTGGGGAGCTCAGTGGGCTAAGCATCTGCCTTGGGCTCAGGTCATGATCCCAGGACTCTGGATCAAGTCCCAGGTTGGCCTCCCTGCTCGGAGGGGAGTTTGCTTCGCCCTCTGCCCCTCCCCCCACTCGTTCTCTCAATCTCTCTCACACACTTTCTCTCTCTCAAATAAATAAATAAATTCTTTAAAAAAAAATCAGCCTCTGGGTTTAGGGTTAGTTCTTGATTTCATGTCATGAATCTCTCCAGAAATGCCTATTAGAAAAGTCTTCTACCGTACTTGCTCTAATCGACCCTGAGAAGCCCAAAGTCTGGGTTTTCAGTTCTACTCGGCATAGGCCCAACCGGGGTTTGACTTGTTGCTCTTATTTTCAGGTTTTTATTCTGGGCTATTTCAACCTTGATTTAACAACTGAAAATATCAGACAAAGAGGGACATAAAAAGAGAATGAAGGCATTCCATTTCACTATTACCTCAGCCTTCCACGAAATCCTACCAGTCAACAGCGGAAGTCCGCGGCACCATCGCCCCGGCCCGGGACCCCTCACCTCCCGGTTAGGCTGGATCCATGAGGGGCCACTGACGTTCCCCACAACAATGGGGTTCCAAACGTACAACGGACATCACAGACGCTAAAAAATTTGCTGTCTCTTCCTCATTTCACACGACAGTCCTCTTCCTGAGTGAGATTCCATCCATAAAAGCAAGAATTCTGGTCTTTGGTCTCTCACAGCTTCAGTTTTATGATAGAGTCCGATCGATGAGGGTTTACTTCAGCCATAATTTTAAGCGCCAAAGCTTAAGATTTTTAACTGTCTTTAAATGTATTTCTCTAATTTTATACTAATTATCTGACTTCTTTCTTCTCCACCCACTATCCTTGGGTTTGGATATTATGTAAATGAGCGAGATATGAAAAGGATCTGTTTTTCCAAAGCCACCTTCCCTCTTAAATACTGTGAAGGTTTGATGAGAGTTGTTCATGCCCCCATGCCCGCCCCCATATACCTTACGAAGGTCTGCAAGTGGCAAGTGATGAACGGCACAACCACGTGGCACAAGGCTGACTGAAAGAGCTAAGTCCAATTCTTGAACAAATCACACACATTAGTCTCTGATGGTCTCTACACATATGCTCAAGGGCTTCATGGCTACCGGGCTCTAAGCTGTGCCACGTCCTGCATCGGGAGTCCTCTGTGGGTCATCAAGCCGGCCACACCAGATCCACGGTCTGTTTATGTCCTGCATCCACGACTTCCCGGATTGAGCTTCATTTCTTGCTCAGCTTTGAGTCCAAATTCTTTATCGTCCCCCTCCTGCACGTTACTGTCTGGGGGGCAGAGAATAAGCCAGAGCATTTTAGATGGAAAACGTTGCCCCGGTGAAACAAGAGCCATCTCGGAAGTGGTCTCTCCCTCATCTTTCTAGGTCATCCTCGAGGACAGGACAATTGCTGGCAAACGGGGCAGGAAATGTCGCCCTCTGATGGAGGACGTGGTTTCAGGCGCCTAACTGTTGTCATGCACCATCCTTGAGTTACCTCTGTTTTACCAGTCATCCTCTTACAAAAATGTCACTTCAGATTCAATCCTAATTCTTTAGCTTCCTTCACAGAGCAGTTCCTCATTTTACTTCTAACATATTTTTCTTTATAAAATTAATATATGTTAATTGCTTAATATTCAGAAAACGCAAACAGATCAAAGACAATAAAAATCCCATGAGTCAGAAATAATCATTAACATTTTGAACTTGATAATCCTTCCAGTCGTTTTCTCTGCACCCACATAAACAAACACATATATACATGCATGCATTCATAATTTTTGATTGCTTTTGATTTTATTTTAAGATTTAACTTATTTGAGGGGGGGAGATAGCATGAGTGGGGGAGAGAGGATAGGGAGGGGGAGCAGCAGAGGGAGAAGCAGGCTCCCCACAGAGCCCGGAGCCCCATGCAGGGCTCCATCTCAGGACCCTGAGATCATGACCTGAGCCAAAGGTAGATGCTAACCGACTGAGCCACCCAGGAGCCCTTGGATTGCTTTTTAAAATGGGATTTATATTGTTTCTTTCCATCTGGCAACAGCTCATAAATCCCTCTATATCACTTAATATTTTTCTTCAATAAAAATTTGAATTTCTAAACATAAATGCTTACTGCACCAACAGAACAGTCCAACGATACATACACACACACCCCTTTATGCGGCCACCTGAGGTAGCCCAAGTCAATATCCTGATCCATAACCATCTCTCCCTTACGAACTTTCACACACATACACGGAGGTTCTTGTTTTTACAAAATGGGTCCCGCCCTACATACTATCACGAGAGCAACTTTTCTCACACGGTATATCACAGACGTTCCTCCGAGCCAGTAAGTCAAGACTTAATTCCTTATTTTAAAGACGTATCTTACAACACAGCATGGATAGGCCCTAATAAATTACTCCTTGTCCTGTGGACAGACGTTTAATTATTCCCAGATTTTTGCCTCATGGACGTGCTTTACTTCCCTCAATATAGATTCACATAAATAAACCCGCGGCCAAAGGGTTGCACATTTCTAACCCGCAAACATTTTAGAAGTTTTTGTCCAAGTCCTTTGCAAGGAGGTTGTAAAAGCCCCGCTCTCGCCAGCCGCGGAGGAATGCGCGTGTTCCCTCGCCCTTGCCGCACGACGGGGCGCGTCTCCCTTCCACTTTCCCTCAGGGGGAGACACTGCCTCCGGCTTTGGCTTGCACTCGCACTTCCCCGACTGCTCTTCCGTTTTGCAGTCGTCAGCGAACGGTCCTTCAAAACACGTGTTCACAGGCTGTGGCTTTTAACGTCTTGTCACCTTCGCGTCGGGGGCCGGACTCCCGCCTCCCGCCTCCGCCTCCCGCCCGGCGCCGTTCCCAGGTTCCGCACGCGGCGGGGGAGACCGCGGCGAAAAGGCCGCCCGGCGCTCCGGCACCTGCCGCAGCGGGAACTGGGCTCGCTCGGCGGCCTGGAGCGCGGGCCCCGGAGCCGGCCGCGTGCGCCGAGTTCTGCGCGGACCGTCTCCAGCCGCGGGCCTCGGGACGAGCCGTCGACCGGTTCTTGCCTCGGTGTCTTCATCTGCAAAATGGGCGCGCTGAGGGCCTGTGGGTCGGCGCTGTTGGAAAACGGGCCTTGGGACGGTGGCAGGCACGGAGCGCGCGCCCCCCCCCCACCCCGGGGACACGTAAAGGCTGGCGCGGCGCGTGGAACGGGCCGTCAGAGCTGGGGCTTCGGCCCGGGCACCGGGACTCCGCGGCCGGGGCCCCGCGTTCGGACCGCTCTGCTTGCGCGCGCCGCGGAGCCCGGACAGACAGACGCCCGCGGACGCGCGCTCAGCTGCGGCCAAGGTTCGGGTCAACGCGGGCTGCCCGCGGCAAGCGTTCGGGGCGGGGAGACTCTTCGTCCCCGTGGACCGCGCGGAAGGAGGGGCTGCCAGGGCGGGAGGGGGCGGCGACGGCGACGGCGTCTCCGGCTGAGCCGGCTGGGGACGCCCGTGCCCGGCATATCCGTCGCTTGTGAGGCGAGCGGCGTTCGTGACTGTGACCGTGGCCAGTGCACTGCGCCCGAGTCGGACACCCAGGGCCCCGCCCAGGTCCGGGCGGCGACAGGGAGGGCGGGATCCCGGCACGGAGCAGGTTTTCAAGCGGTGAGCGGAGATGAGGTAAACTGCTCCGCGGGAGAAATCTCTGCCCTCCAGAGACACGGGCCTCAGCTCACCTCCAGCGAGCGGCGAGCCTCGCTTCCGCGCACCAAACCGCTCGGGTCTGCGCACGCGCGCCTCGTGAGGGAACACACGGGGTCGGCGGATCCGCGCCTCAGCGAGCGTCTTCCTCACAGGGCGGCGGGCGCTGACGACGTTCGCTCCTGCGAGCGGGGCCTGGAGGAGGAGACGCCTCCCGCCGCCCACAGTCTGCGACCCTGACGCCCGGCCGCCAGCCCGCCTCTCCCCAGCGCCCTGTCGACGACGACGACGACAGCGGCTTCGAGGAGGGAGGACACGAGGTGGCCTCTGGGGACCGCGAAACGACGCGTTCACGGACGAGGGATCCGGCGTCCAAGCGCAGAGCCGCTCACCACGTGCGACTCGCCGAAGAGGAGTCGGCGGAACCCCGGCTCGTTCACCACAGACGGGCCCGGGCCTCCCCAGGACCCGCAACCGCCCACAGACAGCCGGTCCGGGGCGCGGGGGCTCAGCGGGTTCAGCCTCTGCCTTCGGCTCGGGTCATGGTCTCAGCGTCCTGGGATCGAGCCCCGCATCGGGCTCTCTGCTCGGCGGGGAGCCTGCTTCCTCCTCCCTCTCCCTCCCTCTCCCTCCCTCTCCCTCTCTGCCTGCTTGTGATCTCTCTCGGATAAATACATAAAATCTGAAAAAGCCCCCCGGGCCGGTCTGCGGGGCCGGGAGCGGTGCTGGCGGCGGGGCGTGAGCACATCGCCGTGCGGGGTGAACGCCGCGTCCTTTGTCCCCAGAAGGACCGACAAGGGGCGGGGGGGGGGGCGGCTTCCTCCTCCGCGGGGGCACGAGCCGCCCCAACGCCGCGTATCGCGCCTTGCGGCCCAGACGCCTGCTCGCGCCGCCGCTGCCGCGTGCGGGAAACCTGAGCGCGGAAGCGAGTCCCGCCGCGCTCGCTCCTCAGGAGCAGCCTTTGCCCGAGCGCTAACCCGTTGCGGCGCAGCTTGTGGAAGGCCAACGCGGGCTGCGTATTCCACCGCGGAACAAATGGCTTTTGTAGGGAAAATGCACAATCGTGACATTGTGTCTTCCTTTAGCTTCGAGGCGTTTGCTTCATTGCGGTGGTGGGTTTGCTCTCATGCTTTGTCGCACAGCAGCGATTCCTCGGGCGTCGCGACCCCTGGGTTTGAGCCAGAGCTGAGGAAAAAATGTCACTCTCACCTTGGTTCCTGGCCACGGAGTCAACGGTGGGTCCAGGCCGGGCGCGGACCACCGTGAGAAGTGGGTTGAGGGACCTCAAGACGCCTTTCATGTGCCTGGCACCCCTGTCCCACGAGAGCCCCACGTTCATGCCACACCTCGGGGACTCCACCAGGAATGTCACACAAAGCTAACATGATCATAAAAGGAACCTTCAGCCAAGGAGATCCTATGGTTTTTGACATACCCCCAACACCACACAATCTTAGTTACCTCTTTCTTTTAAAAATAAAGTTTGGGGATTATCTTGGATTTCCCGTTGGTTGCCTTGTGGACAGACAGGATATGTAGTGCTTTGCCTCACAGAACAAGTAACATCTGATGCGGGCCAAAGTCCCTGTTGGCATGACCCAGCCTTGTCTTCGGCTAAGTTTTGTCAAATGGACATCCCGAGGTCATTTCCAACATTCCATCCTCTGGAAAGATCCGGTTACGTTTGAGAATTGTCTTCTTTCTCCTCCTAACTTCCCTTCCGTGGTCGTGTCCAGGATGCAACAGCAGTGAACAGTGGTGGCTATCATGGTCCCAACCGGAGAACGTCCTATGAACCCGGCTGAGTGGTCAAGGCCTGCATGGCAGCTGGAACCTCATTCAAGGTCAGTCGTTCTCTCTAACGGTTATGAGTCTAGGCTGAAGTATAGCTGAGCCTTACTCATTTTGGTTCCAGAGAGAGAATTCAATGGGCACCAAAAAACTCTTCCGAAATACTTGTTTTCAATGAAATCACTCAAAACCTGCCTGCATAAGCAGTTTTTACACAAGTTAGCCATTGTAAGGGTGTCAAAAACTCACGGCCAAGTGAATTGAAGATAATCCCCAAAGTAACTTTAAACACAAAGTAGTATCTGTTTTTAAGTGCCATTTCCCAGGAGAGCTTAGGGAGCCACCAACTAAGACCTTTAGTCTGTTAGTTCAGATGGAAATGGAGCAACGGGAGCTCTCCTCCTCGACTCTGATTTTCTCCTTCTCACCATTATTGCACAGACACTCAGAAAATCATTGGATACTATTTCAAAATCCACCTCAGTAGTCCATGGCAGAAAATTGAACCGTCTCCATAGATTTCATGACCTTTTGCTTTTTTTCTTTTTTCTTTCTTTCTTTTTTCAATACTAGATTTGATCTCCATTTGAACTTTTTGTCCCTTCCTCCAGCTGGTCTTTAAAACATCAAATCAGAGGAACAAAGCTTTTTATGGACTAATATTCCTGGGTTTCCCCCACTGAATTATCCATCTTTGTAATTTTCACACACGACATGGCCAAGGAGATGGCCCCGCTATCAGAGAAGCTCAACCCTCGGTGAGTACAGCCCTGTGATCCCAGCCCAGTGACCTGAGGCACCGCATCAAGGACTAGTATAAACGAGGACAGAGCGTGCCACCTCCGTCCACGTGGCGTCATGGACACTCCCTCACTGTCAGCAACCTCCCTGTCACGTTCCGCACTGATCTCAATCCTGACTCAACCTTCAAAAACTCTAAGCCATCTCTCATGCTTTATTTTGCATGATGTAGTCTTAAGTACTTCATTTCAATTATCGCCTAGGTGAGGGCATTCAAAGTATGGGGGGACTGTTTAATGTGCCAGTGAAAAGTCAGATCTTCTCCCTCTAGAATGGTAGTTGGTTACCACTTTTCTTTTTCTCCTCTACCACCCGTCCTCACCCATCACACACATGGATATGCGCTTTTCCGTGCATTCTCCTCACTTCCACGAAGCTTTGATAAAGGATCCCATCTCTTTGGCTCTTCCTCCATCAACCCTAAGTGATCACATCTTTCTTTGGACACATGCGTTGGGGCCACCGGGAGGGCTCGGCGTGTCAGCCTAATTCATAACTGTGAGGTCTTGTTGCTGGTAGACACTCATAGGAGGCTTGTCAGGGACCTAGAAGCATCTTAGCTTTCCCAGAAGCTAACTCACTTAACCTCTACAATTAACCCAACTCTAGGTTCTGTTTCACAGAGGGAACATCTAAAGTGCAAGGGGACACCTGAGTTGTGGGAAATGAAAGTAGCGTGGTCCGATGTGACTCAGCTAGAAGGTAGCTGAGAGGTTTTGAGCACAGGCAGCCAGGGCCTCGAAGCCCCGTTCTAACCACTGTGTCATCCTGCCTCTCCATACGTTGAAGGACAAGGAAGGTGGGCTGCTTCACCCATCGGGGCCAAGAAAGAATGATATATCCACTCAGGTATTACTGAGATCATTATAGAGTAAAACACAGCAAATATTTTGGTCTGAGTATTTTTGGACTGTAATAATTTAAAAACAACTTTCATTTTATTGGCAGGAGAATTCCAGATTTCTATTTTATAAACAGCAATGGATTGGGGCATAAATTAAGAAAAAACTTAAACTATTTTTTATCTTTTGTAGATGGGAAAGGGGGTTTTCTATTGTCCCTAGGCATCTTGGTGGGTTGAGAGGTCTTTATGCAGACGGGCTTTCTGGCTTTAAGTCTACTGGAAGCTTTTATTTTTTAAATCTTGCCTGACAACCAGGGTTTCACTCATTGTGAGCCCCACACAGCTTCTCACAAAATATTTTCCTCTAAGTGAGTTGTGAAAATGGGACTCACAAAACGATGACAGAAATATTGCCATAAAAAACCTTCCAAAGCCTTCATGGTAACAAAATAGAATGTATGAGGGAAAAATGTCTAGGTAGCATTACAAAGGTGTACAGGAAATAAGAGAGGTTTCTTTCTCCTGGAAGCTACTATAGAAATTCATTTAAGGCCATACTGTACTCATATAATCTCTTTTGTTAAAAATAATATTAAGATCATACCAAAATAATTTCCAGAGAAATTACATAAGACACAATTAATGTTAATTTCAGTGACTTATTACCAGATAAAAATGAGAAAGTACAAACTTTTAAAGTCTTAACAAACTGTTAAGAGGAAAATTAGGAGAACATTTTCCTTATGAAATTTCAGTCAAAGGTGAGTGACAAGAAGACATCCCAGACGTTCAAAGCCTTGGAAAATATACTCCCTGGGCACTATTTCTGAAATAATTATTAAGGATGTATTTTAGCAAGACACAAAAGCAAACCCAATTAAGGCAGAAATCTGAGATCTAACAGGGAAACCAGCCAAGCAGTGTGATACAAAGAAAGCCCACGACGGACGCAGAGCAGACCCAGCATGTCTACACACCAGTAGACAGTGTGGTCTAGAGCCATATCCTGGTGATACGGCAAATAGGCATATTTTCTGACAACAATAAGAATAAGAAATGGCAAATAGAAACCTAAAAAAAATTACAGATTTTGCAAAGAAACCAGACATGGTGTAATTTTGAGCACGTTAGAGAATAAAATCCATATGACCAGAGTGAACTGAAGAATCGCCCTTACAAGGATATGGGGTTGGTCACCTAGGGCATGGCTCGTCTTTCCCCACTGTCCAGTCACACCCCTCGGTTCTGCAGTAAATACTCTCCAAGTGACAACATTGCAAGTGCTCTTATTTACAGCTGTAGGGCTGAATGTAAGCTATTCATCCTGATAATGTAAAAATAAAGGTATAACCAGACAAAATTGGGATATTTATGGGGGAGAGAGGTATAGGAAAGTATGGGAAGATAATTCCTTCACTGCACCTAATGGGAATGAAGAGATATCACTAAGCAGTAGAGATTTAAGTGTATTATTTAGTTACAAAAGCACGAGCACAAGGGAATCACCCGCTAATAAATAGTCCCACGGGCACTTAACACGACATGGAATCTGTAATTTACTTCAGGTTCGTGTTGTCTTGGGGGGCAGGGACGAGAAACAACACTGTATCCCCCGCTTCAGATTTCTCTCCCTCAATCAGGACTCCTCTGACTCCAAGAAGCTCCTCCTGGTTATCCAGACGGTTCAACTTCAGAAAGTGCGGTTGATCTCTTGCATCCTGTGAGCAGCTTGGGTGCTGAGGGCGTAAAACAGAGTACTCGAACAACAATCGTAGTCTCTCACTGTCAAAGTCCTGCTGTTGGCTGGCTAATCTCCACCCACGAGTGTCCCAGCCCATGCATGCTGCGGTCCAGCTCCAAGTCACCCTTCAAAGAGCCCATTCTGGCCAACACCTGGTCCTCCCAGCTGCAAAGCATCATCTGACTCGAATAGAAAGGTCATGGCTTTATGTGGTCCAACTGGGTTTATATCCTGCCTCCATCACTTATTTCTCTGAAACCTCAAATTATTGCATCTAGCCCAAGTTTAGATTCCCCGTCTGTAAACTGGAGGTGTTGGTGTCCACCTCACAGGTCGTACTGATGAAATAACATCCGAGACACTGCAGTCAGGTGCTCCCCACACCACAGGCTACAATTTCCTTAACTTCCCTTCGTAGATTAAATGTATTGTGTTGAATGTTAAGAGTTGTTAATACATCCGATTTTCTCTTTTCTCTCTTTAAACATCTGTGGTCACCAGTAGAATTTTCCTGTCTAAATTTCCACGCTTCTGCGACCAGTACCCTAATTAAACAGAGAGCCATCCTCCTGAAGCATTGCCAGGGTCAGACCAGAAACTGGATTGCTGCTGCCACCTGCTGCTTAGAAGGGGGAATTTGAGGCAGCATTTCCTAGAAACTTGTGTGCTAAGGTCCAAATGGCCAAGGGCTGCCCTGCCCCCACTCCCACATTTTATGTTAGAGATACCTTGGCGAAGGCAAGAAGCGTCTATTTAATCTCTAACAGCAGTATCTGGAAGGGGGGATGCATACTGCTTTGTTTTCATCTTTGGGATTATATCAAGTTCAAGACCGAGCACGGACAAAAATGTAAATTTCAATTTGAGGGACTGACTTCTCTTTCCTGTTTCTCTTCCCCATCCCATCTTTTGATTTCCCTTGGCCTCGTACATGCTATTCCTCAGATCAAAAGGTCCTGATGAAATAATTCTCTCTAGGGTATAAGTGACTAATAAGGATTAATATAACTTCTCTCCCTCTAATGTTTGCATTTTTGCTCTCTTTTTAAACAGAGGAATTCTATGTACACGGCACAAATTATAAGAGGTCCTCCCCCCCAAAACCACCCAGTGCCATTCCAGAAGCACATCTTTATCTGTCCCCTACCAGAGATTTTTCTGACCATACATAAATATATGCATACAAATTTTATTATGATTAAAAGGCAAGTGCTATACAAGTTATTCTGCATCTTGCTCCTTTCACTTAATGCATCTTAAAGATTATGTCACGGTATTTGCACTTTAATGGGAATTTAAACTCAATCCTCCTCAGGGCAAAAAGAACAAATCTCTTTGTGAAAGTTGAGTGGTCATCAAGCTGGGATAGAGGCAAGACTGCCTCAAACTTCAGTGAGGATATGAGTCACCTGGGGAGTTTGCAAAATAGGTGCCGTCCATTTCTGATTCAATATGTCCGGGGTGAGGCTGGGAAAGACATGATTAGGAGGGATGTGGCTCATCCTAATGCAGGCTCCGTAATCACACTTAGAGAGAATCAATGTTTAAAGGTAGAAGTTCTCAGCCCTGATTGCATATTAGAATCACCTGGGGAACCTCAAAAAAAAATCGCAGATGCTGATTAGCTTAGTCTCGGCTGGTTCCCTGTCCATGGCCAGCATTCACGCAATTCTCAAATGTGGCTGCTTACTGGAGTCACCAGGGACGCCTGAAGAAACCTGCGAGGGTCGCACTCTTGGAGGTGATATAATTGGTCTAGGGTGTGGCTGGAGTACTGTAGGCTTTCCGAGCTTCCCAGGTGATTCGAATGTTCCGCCACAGTTGAGAAAAACCTGTTTTAAGAATGTGCTCACTATAATTCCAGAATCATGGCAGGTGACACTGCCAGATCAAAAAACGTGTTTGGGGGCACCTGGGTGGCTCAGTGGGTTAAGCCTCTGCCTTCGGCTCAGGTCATGATCTCAGGGTCCTGGGATCAAGCCCCACATGGGGCTCTCTGCTCAGCGGGGAGCCTGCTTCCGCTCTCTCTCTCTCTGCCTACTTGTGATCTCTCTCTCTCAAATAAATAAATTAAATCTTTAAAAAAAAAAAACGTGTTTGTCTCTGGCACCATTATCTGATAGATGCAGGAAGGCAGAAGTAAAGCCAACGTGTTACCTTTCTCTATTTTGATATAGTTGTAAACAGTCTGTACTTTTCATTAAACACCAGTTCAGTGAGAACTCTGTTTTCTGTCACTGGTATGGTAGAAGGACAAGATGGCTGCTAACTGTCCATCCTTGATCTGTAAGATCAATGAAATGAGTCACACATGGAGTGAGGACCAAACCGCGTCTCCACCTGAAACCAGATTTGGGCTAGTCATACACCTGAAAGAGAGCTTCCTCTGCTCTGGCAGTTATTCCTCTCTCAGGGAAATCTGGCCTCAGCCTCTCTCCTGGAGCATTCCACGCAAAGGGATTACTCTATCTTCATCATTTCCACTGGTCTAGAGACATTTTCTTCACCCCCTGTGGGCAATGATAACTGGATTGGAGAAACCATCTCTGAAACTCCTCTGTGACAAGGCCCCATCAAGAGAAGCAGTCTCGATCCCATTTACAATTGCACCCAAAACCGTAAGATACCTAGGAATAAACCTAACCAAAGAGGCAAAGAATCTATACTCAGAAGACTATAAAATACTCATGAAAGAAACTGAGGAAGACACAAAGAAATGGAAAAATGTTCCATGCTCATGGATTTGAGGAACAAATATTGTGAAAATGTCTATGCTACCTAAAGCAATCTACATGTTTAATGCAATCCCTATCAAAATCCCATCCATTTTTCTCAAAGAAATGGAAAAAATAATCCTAAAATTTATATGGAACCAGAAAAGACCTCAAATAGCCAGAGGAATGTTGAAAAAGAAAGCCAAAGTTGGTGACATCACAATTCAAGACTTCAAGCTCTATTACAAAGCTGTCATCATCAAGACAATATGGTACTGGCACAAAAAAAGACACATAGATCAATGGAACAGAATAGAGAGCCCAGAAATAGACCCTCAACTCTATGGTCAACTAATCTTCAACAAAGCAGGAAAGAATGTCCAATGGAAGAAAGACAGTCTCTTCAACAAATGCTGTTGGAAAAAATAGGACAGATACTGGACCATTTCCTTTCACCACACATGAGAATAGACTCAAAATGGATGAAAGACCTCAATGTGAGACAGGAATCCCTCAAAATCCTTGAGGAAAACACAGACAACAACCTCTTCGACCTCAGCCACAGCAACTTCTTCCCAGAAACATCACCAAAGGCAAGGGAAACAAGGGCAAAAATGAACTATTGGGACTTCATCAAGATCAAAAGCTTTTGCACGGCAAAGGAAACAGTCAACAAAACCAAAAGATAATGGACAGAATGGGAGAAGATATTTGCAAGCAGCATACCAGATAAAGGGCTAGTATCCAAAATCTATAAAGAACTTATCAAACTCAACATCCAAAGAACAAATAATCCAATCAAGAAATGGGCAGGGGCACCTTGGTGGCTCAGTGGGTTACATGGATTTAGTTATGTTTTACTACTTTATTATCGAAAAATTTGAGTGAGATTATATAGATAACGACCACACAGTAGAACCAGGATTAAGAAAGAGCAGTTGACAAAGGCTCAGAGCTCGTGATGTAACAGATGCTCGGTAAATGTTCTTTTAATGAAAACATGGAATGGTGTTTAGGTAACGGAAAGAGTTTGGCACAATGAAAGCCTCTGCCTTCAGCTCAGATCATGATCCCAGGATCCTGGGATTGAGCCACACATCGGGCTCTCTGCTCAGCAGAGAGCCTGCTTCTCCCTCTCTCTCTGCCTACCTCTCTGCCTACTTGTGATCTCTGTCTGTCAAGTAAATAAAAAAAAAGAAAGAAAGAAAGAAAGAAATGGGCAGAGGACATGAACAGACATTTCTGCCAAGAAGACATCCAGATGGCCAACAGACACATGAAAAAGTGCTCCATTTCACCCAGCATCAGGGAAAAACAAATCGAACCCACAATGGGATACCACCTCACACCAGTCAGAATGGCTAAAATTTACAAGTCAGGAAACGACAGATGCTGGCGAGGATGCAGAGAAAGGGGAACCCTCCTACACTGTTGGTGGGAATGAACCTGGTGCAGCCACTCAGGAAAACAGCATGGAGTTTCCTCAAAAAGTTGAAAATAGAGCTACCCTATGACCCAGCAATCACACTACTGGGTATTTACCCTAAAGATACAAACGTAGTGATGCGAAGGGGCAAGTGCACCCGAATGTTTATAGCAGCAATATCCACAATAGCCGAACTATGGAAAGAACCTAGATGTCCATCAACAGATGAATGGATTAAGAAGATGTGGTATATATATTCAATGGAATACTATGCAGCCATCAAAAGAAATGAAATCTTGCCATTTGTGACAATGTGGATGGAGCTAGAGGGTGTTATGCTGAGCGAAATAAGTCAGTTGGAGAAAGACAACTATCATATGATCTCCTTGATATGAGGAAGTGGAGATGCAACATGGTGTGTTTGGGGGGTAGGAAAGGAATAAATGAAACAAGATGGGATCAGGAGGGATACAAACCATAAGAGACTCTTAATCTCACAAAACAAACTGAGGGTTGCTGGGGAGAGGGGGCAGGGAGAGGGGGGTGGGGTTATGGACACTGGGGAGGGTATGTGCTATGGTGAATGCTGTGAAGTGTGTAAACCTGGCAATTCACAGGCCTGAACCCCTGGGGCTAATAACACATTATACATTAATAAAAATTTTTTAAAAAGAGCAGTCTCCATGTTAAACCCCATTAGCTGCTTTCTACAAAGATCAGCTTAGAGCTGAAGACAGAGCCAGGATTCTATTTCCAGTTGCCAAAATAAGTTGACAGCTTGTTTCTATTGAAGTGTAATCGACATAGAGCATTATATTAGTTTCAGGTGTATAACATAATGATTCGATATTTGTATACACTGTGAAATGACAGGTTTGTTTGTTTTTTAACCATTCTTTCTAATGATCTCTCTGGCTGGCGAACAGATTACTTTTCCGTTTTTAACTTGATCGGGCACAAGAACAAGGGGAGAACTGTTAATATTTCTCTGGCTGTGCACTTTGGCAACACACCAGATTTAGCTATTTAATTTACAGCAATATGGCTGTGGGCAAGTCAGCCTAATGATGGAAACTAAAGATTTAGAGTTAAATATTAAATTTATCTCAGTCTTTATTTCTTGCTGTTTCAACCAATAAAAAAAAAATGCCTCTGGGATATTCTAGTGTGAACATATCTAGCTTGTGTGGTGCCTTATGTAGGGCCAAAAAGATGTTGAACTCTATATTACACATGGACGGGCCACAACATTCGTTTCTTCTTTATTTTGCATTGGTGGCATAACCTCTACTAGTTGGCAGCGTGATACCCTTTATACTGTTCATGTCGAAAGTAGTTTGGCCTAAAATTCTCCATGATAGGATAATATGCCTACTTCTACTTCGAAGGCCTGTGTCTTTCTCTTCGGGGAATTTTCTATAACCTGGGGTGCTGGATAAGCAAACAAGCAAGGACGGTGCTGTAGTGAAGGCTTTTTTAAACTTGTAGCTCTTGCTATTTAAATCTAAGTTCATGTTTGATGAGTATGTGTCCATGCTACAATCAAGGGAAGTGGATGGCAATTCACATTTTTCTTGCCTATTTCCTCACTGAAGCACCACAAACCAAACCCTGCCCTTGATATTCTGGTGAAACAGCTGTCCATAATGGTTCCCAAAGAACTAAAAAGGCCTGTTTCCTTCTCCACCGTTATCTGGCTTAACTCCTGCTCTGCGTCCTGATGATCCCTTCTTTCCTCTGGAAACCTTCCCTTGGCTGTTTGAACCTCCTCAGTTCCCAGTCGTCTTCCTCACTTCATTGATCTTCTCTCTCTTTTTCACCAGTTCCCATCTTTTCACCTGAACCTTAAATGTGGCCCCTCACTGGCTTCTGTCCTACGTCTCTTCTGATCTTAGTCCATCCTCTCCCAGGCCACCCCTCCACTCCCATAGTGTCCACTCACATCCATGTGTTGATGCCTCTTGGCTCCACATCAAGGCTCAACCTTCCCTGAGGCCCAGGTCTGTGGGTCCACCTCAGTCCACTCCTACAGCATTGCAAACTCAACCAAACCAATTGCATGACTTTGCCCTATACAACCAATTCTGAACTGAATAAATTTGACATGTAACCCTGTGTAACTTTAAGGTACGTAGTGCATTACTGTGGTACATTTGTGTGTTATGATTGTCAATGTCCAATGTCTTCTTGTGTCATCGGCTTCTCAATCTGGAAACCTCTCCGTGGCTCATCACATTCAATCCTATAATGGCAGAAATAGCTTTCAAACCCATCCTTTCTGTCTCTACTTCTACTTTCTATCCTTTATCTTCCTCACTTGGGCTATTCCTATAACTTTCTATCTGGTTCTCCTTAATTCCGGGATTTTCCCTTTCTGTTTTCCATAATGCTTTTTAATTCTCTTGCTAAAATAAAATAAAATAAATAAGATCTTTTGACTTACCACTGCATTCAGAATAAGGTTTTGGAGAACCTTCATAATAAGGCACAAATTTACCAACAACAGGGTCAGACCCAATAACCTAGCAGCATTCCTTGCCCTTCTCCCAGGCTCTCATTGTGCCAAACTCTTTCCGTTACCTAAACACCATTCCATGTTTTCATTAAAAGAACATTTACTGAGCATCTGTTACATCACGAGCTCTGAGCCTTTGTCAACTGCTCTTAATCCTGGTTCTACTGTGTGGTCATTATCTATATAATCTCACTCAAATTTTTCGATAATAAAGTAGTAAAACATAACTAAATCCATTAAATCTACTGAATGTGTTGGACACCACGTGATTCGATGCCTCAGTGCTCTTGTACCTGCTGTCTTGGTTTCCTAATGTCCCCTTTACCCAGACTTACCCTCCATTCCTGGTCTTTCACTTCTACCCACTTCCCAGCTACCTGGTAGATGCCTGCACGGAGTGGAGCAGTCAGGCGATGGGGTGCAACCATGACGGGCTGGACATACTGGCCCTGACTGAACGCTGCTATCCCTCAGCTCCCTGCTAAGTGTAGTCAGTGCTCTCTCTCACTGAACACGGCCAACAGCCCTCTCCAGTTCTCATTGTCCCCTCATCTCACAGACGGGGAAACTGAGGTTTAAAGAAGTGACTTCCCAGGCAGCTCTACACCCACACTGGCTCTCAACCCAACCCTATACCACCTGCCACTCACAGCAGGGGTCAAATAAGGAGAAGACACTACGAATGCAATCATACGAAACATGCTTAAGAAAGAAGATTGGTGAAAAATACCACAGAGTTTGCCATGATGGTTGTGTGAGATGACAGGAATATTGGGTGCCTAACCCCTCGCCCCCTGCCAACAGCTAAATGTCAGCTGTTTGCCTATTAAGACTGTCCCATTCCCCTCACCCCCAGGAAAGGCTGCCTACTTGCTTCCTGGGGCATTTTTTAAACACATCTCTGCTACAGCGCTGCTCTCATTGTGCAATTTTTCTGCTTTACCTGGTTTTGCCTGATTGAGCACCCCAAGAAGAGAGACTATGTTTTCTCATATGTCTCGACCTCTGATGCCTAGCAGAGTGCCTGGAATGTTAAAACAAACAAACAAACAAACAAAACCTAATATGGGCATTTGATGAATGAGTGGTCGCTGGTGTAGGCTCTGTGAGCTGGATGAGAGCCCTTGCCACTGCTCAGCTCTGGGTTGGTAATGCAAAAGGCAGCCATAGACAATACATAAATAAATAACCATGGGGTGTTTTTTAAATTTTATTTATTTGAGAGAGATAGAGAGGGAAAGAAAGAGAGAGAGGGAGAGAGAAGCAGACCCCCCGCTGATGACGGATCTTGATGTGATGCGGGACTTGATCCCAGGACCCCAAGATCATGACCCAAGCCGAAGACAGATGCTTAACCGACTGGACCACACAGGCACCCCAGGTGTGTTTCAATAATCCTTCATTCATGGACAGCAACATTTGAATTTCATATAATTTTCACATCAAGAAATATTACTCTTTCTTTGATTTTTTTCCCCCCCAACCATTTAAAACTGTAAAAACCATCGTTAGGGCAGACTGGACAAAACCAGGAGGCAGCCAGATTCAGTCCGTGGACCGTGGTTTGTCAGCCTCTGCTCTGAGCCCATCAGGTTCCTCGACACGGTTCTCAGCATGGGCACTGTCCTGCTGTGCCCTGTGTCGAGGTGGTGATGGGGATGAGCTGGGGAGGCCGCTCACCCCAGGCGATGCCGGAGCAGGCGCACCCGCACAGTTCCGCCGAAACTGGAACCGAAGGGACTGTGAAGCAACCTGGTGCATCTCACAGGAAGTCGTGTTTTCTACTCATCCACAGAGCTACTAGTTAGTCTCTTAGCAAGAAGGGCTGGAAGGTTTGCAAATAGGGTTGCTATTTAAAACTGGGGGCAGCAGGCAGACCAGCAGCAGTTACCCGGGAAGTCCGCGGACGAGTGTGTTCAGGAAGGCCGAAAGACCCACAGAAAAGTCGCATCCAAATGCAGCCCGTGTGCCAGATAGCTTTTCATCTGTTGCAAATAAAGGAATTTAAAATTCCCAAACAAAGCAAAGCTCCAGAGGGTTGTGCCAAGGTAATGGGATTACAGCACTGAAAACAGGTCAATGGAAAGACACTTGCCTTTTAAATCGACACAAATGCCTCGGAAGCGTGGGGCGGCTGCTTCTCTCGGCCTAGAAGCAGTGGAGCTTGATAGGAAGCCACTCCTTACGTCAAACTTACCTTTCCTGTTGAAACAGGCTTTCGTTGCTTCTGAGTATCTCTCGGGAAGGTCACGAGAGGAATTTGCTAGACTTCAGAGCAGGGAAAAGAGAAAGCTTTGCAGTAACACACTCTGGCATCTGTGTAAGTATGTCAGCTGCCCCGTAGCTCCGGTATTAACCTCACACTCGCTGCAGTCCTGAGAAGTTGAAGGAAGTGAACGCTAAAATTTAGGAGGTTTAATAAACGGTGCACCAGCAACAGCTAGCCACCACCAGCTGTGTCGCCGGCCAGGCTTTCCGACTTCTTGGTGCTTTGCAATACTCCTTTGTAGCATAAAGTGACTGTGCGGCCCCTTTCTGCTCTGACTCTGGGATTATAGTACGGATTCCGACGCTTGTATAGCCTGAATTTCACCAGATCTTACCACTGTTTACATAGTGTTCTGGCCAAAAAGCCTCTCACCTGGAGTTCATCATGAGAAAACGGACACATTCCAGAGAAAACAATCGGCCTTCCATCGCCTGGAAGACGAAATTTTAAATTTTTTTAAAAATAAGGCCCAAGGACTATTCCAGATTAAAAGAGACCAAAGAGACGTGATAAGATACCACTATGGGGACATTTGAAGTAGTGTAACCAGAGACCATATATTAGTTAAAACATATACAACATAAAAAATAATCACATGTATTATATGCTATGTAACAATGACATTGTGGTTATGGAAGAGCGAGTCCCCGTTAGAAAATACAAGCTGAAATATTCCGGGGTGAGCTGTCCTGGTGTCTATAACCTACTTTCAAAAGGTTCAGGGGGAAAAAGTGTGTGTGTATGTGTCTTGAGAGAGAGACAGAGACAGAGAAGATAAAGCAAATGTGGCCAGATCCCAGCAATTTGTGAGTCTGGAGGAAGATTATAAAAGCTTTCATTGTAGTATTTTGTCCACTTTTCTAGGGGGTTGAGATTTTCTAAAAATGAATGTTGGGAGAAAAAACATGAGTCAGACTCTGTGTCAGGGCAGGTGCCCTGGGGGAAGGGAAAAACCAAGGGAAGGAAGACCGGCGGCTGGGAAAGTAGCGTTTTCTTTGGGTGAGGTTGCGATCTTGGACTTGTATAAACCACATAAAAGGGGAAATGAGAGATTGGAGGCCAGACTAGACAGATAACAAAGTCTGAGGAAGATGCCCCCAGGTCCCACCATTCTTAGAGAGGGCCTAAGAAAGAAGGCTTCCTCCTAGCAGAGGAAGAGAAGCCACATTTCCAGGGCTGACAAGAACACTTCCCCACGGGCAAAAGACTTGTCCCAAATGTATGGAGAAAATCTGCACAGATGTGATCTGGAAAGTCCAAAAAGTTCATCATGGCAAACTTGAAGCATCATTTGATTTGTTCTGAGATGACTGAGTTACGGAGAGAGGGGACTCGGGGGAATGTAAGTGGGCAGGATGCTGAGGGAAGACAAAAAGGACAGAAATAAGCAGAGTCCAGGTGGGCTTGGCTGGTGGCCCGATGGGAATCTCTACCAAGTGGGATTTCCACCTCAGGCCAGTGAAAAGTGAGACAGGATTGAGAGGAACGATGGTGCTTTCAGCAGACACGATGGTCCTGGACTTTTTCTGTCACTGTCAGAGCTTCCCAAGACTAATCACAGAGGAGTATGTTAGAGACAGATTCTGACTCTAAAACGGGGAGTCACGGCTCTCAAAAGTGAGTGAGCTTCCAACCCCCTGAGGGCTTGTTCAAACCCCCAAGGGCTGGGCCCCGCCCACGAGTTTCTGGTTCGCTAGTTGTGGGTGCAGCCTGAGGGTTTGCATATGTAACAAATCCCCAAGTTATACGGATGCCTCGGGTCCTGGGCCCACACTCCGAGGACTACTGACAGGGCAGAAAGGAAATGAAAGAACACTCTTGTCCAGCAAGCTGTCGTAACCCTGAGCAGAATGAAGAAAGGAAAAGGTTACCAGCTTCTCCTTAAGCTGCTTAAAACAGATTAAAGTATTAAAACTTGGCTGAGTCTTCAAAAAAGTCAGAGGGAAACAATGGAGCAACAATGGAGGGTTCTCCTGGCTGCGGGAAGAGAAAGAAGGATTGCTCGAGGGGTGAAACTGAAGAGTGAGGAGAGGAGCCCACAGTTCAAGTGCTAGTCCTCGGTGGCCCCAATCGGCTGAGGGCAGCTCCCCAACAGAAACCAGCTGGCCAAGAGGAATCACGAGCCTGCGCCGGGCCGACCTCCCTCCGCCAATGAGGCCAACCCCCTGAGGCCACACGGCCTGTTTCCTAAGGCCTTTCCTGACACTTGTGCCAGGTTCACACCAGCTACCCAGCAGGTGGGGAAACGAATTCCTCACTGGCTTATCACACCATTTTTATTATAATAAGAACGACCATTATTATTTTAGCCAAGAATGACCTTTGTTTGCTAAGTGCCAAATTCTCATCAAGGCCCCGTGAACTAGCACGACGCCTGTCTATGACAGGTAAGAAATCTGACCCTTGGACAGGTTGACCGTCTTGTGCAAGGTCCCCCAGCAAGCCCGAATCCAGCCAGTCGGGGCTTCCTCCCTTCTCCCCCTGCAGAGACAGAAGGTACGGGGTGGGGGGCATGAGCCCCGAGAAAGGAGAGATGAGAATGGGACCACCACCAACAGACGTCCCCTGAAAAAGGAGAGCTTAGCCGTTCATGACAACCTAACCGCTCCTTCTGAAATCCTCGTATGAGAAAAGCTTCCACCCAGGAACTGACCCGATTTCCCTCCGGTCTTGGGAGTTAGGAAGCTCTCACAACGCCAAGCAAACGACGCAGAGCGCCCGAAACGCACGTTCTCCTGAAGACCTGCTGCCGGGCCAGCGAGATTGCGCCTTCAGCGCAGACCAGCTTTCTGCTCGTAGGGCCAACGGCTGGACCCCGAGCACGTCACCAGCTGGGGACATGGTGAGGGAAGAACTGGGAGCGTCAGGGCACCAGGTCTGCGGGCTGAGAGGTGTGGCTTCTCGGGGAGGGCTGGCATCGGGAGCAGGAAAGCGAGCTGCAGCGGTCTATTGCAAAGCTGATGAAAACTCCGCAGGAGCCAAAGCCAACAGTGTAACGAGACATTTGCTGGAGAGCAACTTCCCTCCCAGTTTCTCATCTGCACGTGGGGTGAAACCGCTAGACGTCTGAAGAAGGGAAAGAAAGAAAGAAAGGCTGGGCATCTCTGACCTCACTCGAAGCCCCCCTCGGGCCTCAGGCCTCAAGCCAAGTTGAAGGCAGAAGCGACACCTGCAGCCTCTCCGGCCACCCCCAGTGCTGCCCCTGGGAGAAGGGCTCGTTTCTGTCTTCTCTCGACCCTCGATCGCCATGAGCAAAACCAGAAAGCAGGTCTCTGTATCAGCGCTGGAAGGAAAATTCATGTCTCTCATGCTTTTTTTTCGATAATAAAAAATCAAGGAGAAATGCATTTCCTGCTTTTTACAATTCGATGACAATACTTAATCTTGGATTCTTACCTTCTAAACTATCGGCTTCTCTTCTCAGCGACCTGTATAGTTCCTTGGCAGATGATGGGAAAGGGAGGAATGACTGAAAGGAGGAAGAAGTCAATCGAGCTGACAAAGAACCACGGGTGAGCTCTTAGGAGAGGCCTTCATTCTCAGAAAATAAATGCCACAAAGAGATATTTCATCGGTCATGATGCTTCCGGGATGTCATGTGATCTCAAGAGAACAGGAGGAAACTCCCGGCCTCTAGAGCTCAGTGACAAGCAAGAGGCAATCAGATCAACGTGGAGAAAGGGAAGATTGATATTTTATGTCCTATTTGGGTACAGTCTGCTGGATTTACCTTCCTGCTTCAAACCGCTGTGATGAGTCTATATGGTCTTATTCTCTGTGACTTCTCGCTAGTCTATCCGTGGATCACATGCCACGACTGTTGGAAGCAAGTGGAAGTTCCAGTTGCTGCGGAAATGGCATCCAGCCCAGGAGGGAAGCCGAGAAAAGAGGGCCGTAAAGAAGGGGACCCAAAATCACATTAATAAGGAGCACAACCCATTAGAGACTGGTATTTTTTTTTAATATTCTGTTTACTGTTGCAGGACAGAAGCAGACAGACCGAGCTACATATTGTCCTTAGAGCCATTAGTTAACTCACCACATTCAAACCTTCTCAAGATACATAACTTAGAGATCCCTGCTGGAATTTGGGAGGCTGAGGGAACCCGGCGATGGGCATTCAGGAAGGCATGTGATGTGATGAGCACTGGGCGTTATATGCAACTCAGGAATCATTGAACACTACATTGGAAACTAATCAATTGGCTAATTGAATTTGAATTTAAAAAAAAAAATTCCAGAGGGGACAGAATTTCTATTCCCCAGCAAAGCCAAGCCTTTACTGCTCCCAAGAATTGACGGATGGGATGCATGGTGCATGAGCTTAGGGAGAGGAACTGAGCATGTCCAGCACAGTGGGTCAGCCTTGGGGCAGCAGCCCGTCCTCTGCTGTCTACTACCTGGCTGTTCTGTGAGCCTGTGGCCTGCTGGCAAAAATGGAGTGTAAGTAGTGTGAGGTAATGTTAGGAAGCCCATTGGACCACAGACCCACATCTGTTTACTGGTCAGCTATCTCTCTAAAAAGGCAGATAGTTTTCATCAAAGTCTCCCTCCTGCAGAATACAAGGTTGTCCTCTACCCCCACAGCTGGGAAATGCAAGCGCATCCTTTTCCTTTCTAGGCAAAATGGCGCCATCTGAGGTAACTACTCTCGCTCCGGGTAGGCCAGGAGGTGAGCCACTGTACCTCATGCCTTTGCCGAGAAAGGACATCCCATTGCTAAGGGCCACACTTTAGTTCAGCCTCAACCCATGGTCGTGTCTTATGAGGTCAACGTAAGACATCACTTCTGCCCAGGCCCCTCGCTGCCACCTCATTTCTGTTTGCCATTCAGCATGGAGTGGGCTGTCACATGCTCTTCTGCTCTGTAGACCCACGTAGATCTGCCCAGCAGCTCTTCCCATGCGTATCAGGAGCACAGCACTGGTGATCCTATCTGGTTCAAGCCCGAATTGAGAACTACTCCAGAGACTGGAGACGACGTCGTTGATGGGCCCAAGTCGTGTTTGTCTATTTCATAGGATACCTCAGTTTCTAGGAACTCTTCCTTTGGTCTTCATGCCACATTACCTTTTGGGATTTCAAAGTACTGGCATTACTCATATTAAATACCTGAGAACTGAGTGTTTATGGAGAACTCATAATGTACCCAGCGGAAACCTGGACGCTCTGTACAAGGAATCCACAGGGGAAAAATCGTAAACAAAAAAATACAATCATGTTTAAGTGTCATAATAGAGAACAGAGACATGAACTCTGTGGCATTGTTCCAAGTCTTTGTAATAGGGTGGATACAAGAGTGTCTCATCTCTTTGGTATACTGAGGGCACAAAAGCAGATTGCGTGCCCAGAACCTGGCATAGACCTAGTACGTGTTTAATGGGATTGTTTTGGTCACATTGTTTCCATGCCCTCTCCCTCCTCCATACCCATGATAGAATTATGAGTGACTGGAGTGTGCCTGGGTAGGATTAAACCCTCAAAATCTCTAAAAGAAGACCGGTCTGCCCACTCGGGGTGACAGAATGTGCATGTCTTCGTGAACTAGAGTCCACTCGACCCAAGCATTTGTTTTAAGGAGGTACAATGAAATGTAAGTTATCGAACCCACACAGCCGATGAGAACTGGGGACACATAGCTAATGTACAAGCCAGTGGAGCTCTTTACAAACAGCATAGCTCCGAGTACTATTATTGCACAGAATTTCATTTTCCTTTCACCAAAAATGGCTCGAATCTTACCAAATGTGACTAAGGACACTGTCCCTACTGTGACCTCGCCCAGACTCTCCTGTGCTTTCATCACGCACATGCACCCACTGATGCTGCCATAGACACAGGCCAGTGGGCCTTGCCTTGGAGCTGGCACTTGAGAGAAGCCCACTCGGCCTTCCCCCTGGGGCACACTGGGGCCCAGCCCCCTCCTAGATCACTCGGGGAGCACCCCAGGTCCCTGGAATTCCCTGCTTGAATGGCGCTGAGCCTACTCCCAGCAGCACGTACACCTTTCCTGGGCTGTCCTCTCAAAGGTGGGAACTTGTAGGGGCATGTGGAGCCCTGATCCCAGTGCAGGGGTCTCCAGGCCTGAAGAAAAGGAGGAGTCTAGACTTGCTCCTGACCGTCCACATCTTTAGGAAACCGCATTTGTCGAGGCAGAGAGCTCTGACACATTGTACTCATGAATTTATAAAGGTGATTAATAACTTGAAAACATGTAGACCTATAGTGTGCGGGTCTCCTGTTGCACTCATCCTGGACCCTACAAAGGTGAAGACCAAAGCTGCTGTCCCGGCCCCTTAGCAGTGTGTGGCTCGTGATTACTCCCTGCATCAGGGCCCTCCTCGCTGGCAGCAGAATGTTCTCCGGGTCAGCAGCTGCTCACGGTTCAGACTTCACGTAGGGTCGTTACCGACCGCATCCGCTTCCCTCTCATACACATCTGCTGCTCATCACTCGCTGCGGCTTCTAATATACCCAGGGGTTTAAAGCTTAGATTTTCGTCTCTTTCTCGGTCCTTGCCATTTCCTATTCAGTCTTGTTAGTGGACAGTGCAACGTCCACATTGAATATGAGTCTCCAGAGCCACCGAGGCCCGTTCTGGGGGCGGCTACCAAATGCCCCCATTGGCTACGATGTGGAAAGCACTTCACATCTGCCTGGGCCTTCCACTACCCCGCAGCGTCGAGGGATGGCAGGGGAGACCCTGTTCGCCTGTGCTTTGGGACCCCAAAAGGAAGGAGAGTTTGAGTGGATACTCACAGAAGTTCTGTCTATAGGGAATGTTAAGGTTATACCCCAAATTCCTGACATATGCAGTAAATTATAAGCATGAAAGCAAAATAAGTCCAGGTACATATTTGCACTAGGGAGCCCTTGCTCGGGCCAGAGGTCGTGCTGCTCCGCACATAGACGCAAACCCCATCTGGGTGCTGAGCCTTGCGTCACAGACGGAGCTGGGATGCGCGATCAACAAAGTACTGGAAACTGTGTAAGCTCTGGTCCGAGCAGGATCCGATGTCTCTGCCAGACTCTTGGTGATAAAAATGATTCACTGAAAGATGAAGTCAGAGAGAAGACAATCGGGGGACGAGGGTTGTGGTGGCCCCCGCAAGTGTGGCATCCCCCAGGTCCTGCATAACCCAGAAAGATGACAGTCGTTTCCAAATCTGTATGCAAATTTTTCCTCCGTGAAAGTATCTAAAAGCAAAATTGGTCCATTGAGTTAATCACTAAACAGGGCACTTCAGTGTGCTCTAGTCCTGACATCTAATCAGGAATACAGCTGCATTTAAATACTGGAGACTTAAAGGATTTTGGTTTCTGAACAAGGGATTTTCTAGATAATCTTGCCTATAAGGTCCTTGACTTGTGCAGTCAAATGCTGCCAGCCGTGATCCGTGGGAAATCACGGTGCAGTGCGTCTCTATCTGCTTTTCTCCTGTGCGTATGGCTGGGAATTTTTCATTATAACCAACATTTGCTGGTGAAAAGCTCATTTCTCAGTTTAGCTGTTGACTGGATAGAAACCAAATCCTCGAGGACCCACCCTCCCCCCACAGCAAAGTCTACCACCAGGCGGGGCACCGAGCTGCACAGGGCATTGTGGCCCATAAAGCAAGTCGGGGGGTCTGGCTCAAAAAACCCCCAAGGCTACAGCTCAAGCCAAGATTTTGCTTCTTCTCTGAACCCTTTATTCTCTAAATAGAAAGAATCTAACAGAACAGAAACCCAGACTTGACATGGTGCTAAAATAAAAAGGCTGTTATGCTATTGCGTATAGATTATGCAAAAAAAAAAAAAAAGTCATTAGGATAGGGCCATCAGCTTCCATCAAACAAGCCTAAAATAAAAAGCTGGGAGATAAAAAATATTTTTAAAAAATTTATGTAGGGGCGCCTAGGTGGCTCAGTGGGTTAAGCCTCTGCCTTCGGCTCAGGTCATGATTCCAGGGTCCTGGGATCGAGCCCCACATCAGGCTCTCTGCTCAGCAGGGAGCCTGCTTCCCCCTCTCTCTCTGCCTGCCTCTCTGCCTACTTGTGATCTCTGTCTGTCAAATAAATAAATAAAATCTCTTAAAAAAATTTATGTGGAAAGAGCCAAGATGCCTTTCAACAGATGAATGGATAATGGATAAGGTCCATATATACAATGGAGTATTATGCCTCCATCAGAAAGGATGAATACCCAACTGTTGTATCAACATGGACAGGACTGGAGGAGATTATGCTGAGTGAAATAAGTCAAGCAGAGAGAGTCAATTATCATATGGTTTTGCTTATTTGTGGAGCATAAGGAATAACACAGAGGATATTGGGAGATGGAGAGGAGAAGTAGCTGGGGGAAATCGGAGGGGGAGACGAACCATGAGAGACTGTGGCCTCTGAGAAACAATCTGAGGGTTTTGGAGGGGAGAATGGTAGGGGTTGGTGAGCCTGGTAGTGGGTATTGTGGAGGGCACGTGTTGCATGGAGCACTGTGTGGTGCATAAACAATGAACCTTGGAACACTGAAAAAATAAAATAAAATTTAAAAACATAAAAAAATAAATAGATAAATTTAAAACATTTGAAAGAAGAAAAGGAGAAAAAAAAAGAAAAGGAAAAGGCACACTGAGGCTTTGCTTTTGGTGCCCCCTGCCAAAGCACTGGTAATTACGCTTGTTGGAATATTTAGCATAATTAGTCTTTAGCTGCCCATTTCAGCTTTGCTCAAGATATAAATGTCAAGTCAAAGCTATTTAAAAGCATGTTCTTGAGAAACAGATACTCAGAAGGAGAACTGCCCAGGTAGCAAAGGCACTGCTGGAAATCACAAATGTCACCGAGTATTTGCATTGTTCTGCTGGCTAGATGCACTAATTACTGTAATTCTTTTATAGCACAGAAACTCTGGACTGGATGATAGCCACATAAAATTAATTCTTATGGTAATTAGCCTCCCGCGAGTGAAAGCAAACCAAAGTCACAAACTCTGCCCTGCCCATCCAGGGTCTAGGTTATTCCCTCTCAGAAAATTGGCCCATATGCCTTAGGTCAGTATTTCCCATTAAGTGGCAGGGCTCCTCTCGGCCCTGAGCTACCGTAAACCAGGCGTGTGATTTACTGTCCATCATCTCAGATAAAAATAGCTCTTTTTTTCCACAGGCAGCATGAGGATCACTGGCCAGGGTCAACAGAGAACAGAGTCTGGTGTCACCAGCTGAGCAGAGGGCCCTCGTGCTGTTCTGCATTTATCCCGGGCATTTCCTTTGGGGAAGATGAGACATTCCCATGGGGGACAGAGAAGCAAATTTCTTCGCCTTCGAGAGGGGAGGCTACGGTTGCCTCACTACCCAAAAAACTGTCGTGGGAGCCCAGAGCTGGGGATGGAGGCCCGAGCCTGATGAAGTAAACAGCATGGAGAAAGGACCCCACCCCAGGCGATGGCAGGCAGAGGCTCTTTGGAGCCAGAAGTGCCCTGTGGGCAGAGTCCTGGAACTTAGGGACCAACAGAAACGTAAAGAACCTTCCCCCTCCTCCTTTCACAGGTGAGGAGATGAGATCAAGGAGGAGCTGAGCCTTCTGGGGTGGTGCTCAGAGTTGACGGCCAGGTTGACGTGATGGAGACGCGGAGCTCTTCTTATCTCATCCCAGTTCCCCCGGAGGAAGGATGAAGTTCGCTCTGGCCAGGCTGACGAGCAAGTAAACATGCCTATGGGCTTTCTGAGAGTGACATTTTGAAAAATATGGAAGCCTGGGAGTAGGGTGCAGATGTGAGGGTGAACAAAGGCAGCTCTGTCCGCAGGAGAGAAGGAAACACGAGACCAGGCAGGCTGCATGAGAAATCTGGCCCATTTTCCAAACAGAGCTCAACTGCGTCGTTGTCTAATCATTTCCTTCACTTCTTTGTAAGATTAAGTTCCACAAATCTTGTTTAACGCGCAGAGAGTCTGCCCACCTTCAGGCTCACAAGTCATGGGTGACTCCAGGAGGTGACTGAGCATAAAAGACGTGTTTTCTAGAATTGCCAAGGCGCACTGCCCAGCTCTGTAAGTGGGGCCCGGGGTCCTTGTCTGGTCACAGACCAATTAAGTTAAGTGCTTCTGAAATTGCCTTTTATCATCTAGATAAGAAGCAGTTCACAAGTGAGATGCAAGGCTTAACATATAAAAGCTTATTCATAAGCCCGGGCCTAGTGACTTAATAGTCACACTAAGACCCATATAACATACTTGCGAGATGGAAATGAGCTGTCAAAGCACGAGAGGGCTCTGGGGGTCACCGCCATTAGAACTGGGTAACAGCGCCTCATTCTCCATAAAAGTGTCTGGAATTGCCAGCAGCGGCTCTGGTCATTCCTCCGGGTCGGCGGCGGCTACCTCAGCGGAGCGGGCTCCCATCCGAGCGGCGGGCAGGTGCAACGGGTGCTGGGCCGCTTCCCAGGCGAGGTCCGCCCTCAGCTGGCCTAAAGCACAGACTTGCCCCCAAGCAGGAACGACCAGCTGACGGTTGCTTTTCTGTGCCTAAAAATCTGCATGTCCTTGGAGGAACTACTCTGCACACCCCGTGCCCCCGGAGGCAGCAGTTCTGGTGCGCTGGTCCCTCGGTGTCGTTCGGGCCGCTCGTCCCCCGGACATACCAATGGGCCGTGGCTCATTTTGGCAGCGAGCGCTCCTTGGGTGTATTATGGCGGCGCCGGGGCTTCTGCAGGCCGCAGGGGAGGCCGGCTCGCCGCCGGGGCTTGTCCTGCGGGGAGAGGCGGTCAGTGACCCCGGCACGAGCGCATCAGGTGCTTCCTCGGCGGTGAGGGGCAGGGACGACACAGGGCGGTGGCAGCCGGAGGCCGCCTGTGGGGCCCTAAAGAAGTGACAGTGGGACAGAGACCTGACTCGTGGGAGAGAGCCAGCTGGGGAGTACCTGGGAAGGAGCACGTGACCCGGCCGAGGCCCAAGCCAGCCTTCCCAGGTCACAGCGGCTGGTCCAGCACGGCCGCGACTCAAGCCGCGCCAGTCGGGAACCTTTTGTCGTCTGGATTGCAGAGAGGCTGCCCAGACTCACCTTCTCCGAGCGAGGAAAGGGCTCGTCTGCCGTCAGAGAACGAGGCCGACAAAGTGAGGGCCGGATGCGGTGGCGCCTGCAGCCAGACCCGCGCTGGGCAGACACGAGGGGCAGCCCCGGCCGCTCCTTCGAGAAGGGACTCTCTGTCTCCTGTGTGGGAAGAGTGCTTGGCTCTGGTTGCTGTGGAGAGCCCCGAGCTCCCCGCTTCCCTAGCGACCACCCAGCCGTCAGCCTGAGGTCCCACTTCGCTCAGGCGGTGGCTCTCGTCGGGGACAGAGCCAGGCGGTGAGGGCACAGCCACACCCTTCTTGAGCGCCCCGGAAGGTCCCGCAGCCCTCGGGCTTTCTCACTCCGGGCCACCCTTCATGTCTCAGTACTTTTTCAAAGAAGTTGCCTACCAGTTCCTCTCGTTAAACACTTCGGGCCAAACCAGGTGACAGTAGTAGGTGGGACGTCCGCCCAACGCTGCTGTGTTTCCCGGGGAAATCTCAAACAGCCTGCGGTGCCCTGGAGAATGGGGGCACAGCTCGGGCACAGCTCGGGCACTGCAGGGCTCGCCGTTTCCAGCCGGTGCAGGGCTCCTCCCCCAGATGGTCCCTGGCGAGCCCCGGGGTGGGCTGGCAGCTCCTCTCTCAGATCCGCATTGCAGACTGAAGGCGTCCCCTGTCCAAGCAGTCTGCTCCCTTCCCCTTTCACAGACGTTACTGCCCAGTAAGACCTTTGCACTTCTAACTCCGTCTCTGCATCTGCTTCTGGAGGAAGCCGACCTACAACCTATCAGTCTCTACGAATCAGTCTCTTGATTTTCGGGAGGCTACGTTACCGGGCACAATCGAAGGGAACTTCATGAAATCCGTTCCTGAGGTCACATTTAGGGAACATATTCCCAAAATGATAAAACTGATAAACTTCCCAGATCAGATCGCCTTCCGCTGTAACCCATTATGGCGGTCATAGTTGGTCACCAAGAAAGTGCTCAGTAATTGCTGGTTGTACATTTCATGAATGAATAAGTCCCATATACATGCAACATATGTCCGCATTTTAAGAGTCTTGGATAAAAGACAGCTATAGTATGTTCCATTGTTTTCTTCTCCTAGAATTCACCAGAACCTTCAACTATCAACTATATTTTCCTCTCCAGAACTACATGATAAATTAGTAGCAAGATTTCTGGCAGAAAATAAGTATTTGGGGAGACTCTATTTCCCTACAAGGTGACTGCATCATTGACACTGAATGAGGTTGATTTCATCAGCAAGATTATTAATAAGTAGATTGGATTTTCTTGATGTGTAGGAAACCCAAGTGAATTTCAAAATCCAATCATTAGCGAATGAAACCAAGCTTGAAAACACAACTAGACAAGAAGTTATGTCTGCGCCGTGTAATATCCATCCCCAGGCCTTCCGTTGCTGTATTTAATACACATCACGATAAAGACTTAAACATCTCAGGAAGGAACAGTTCAGGAAGGCAAGCCCACCTTTAGAACAGGATTTCCAAAGGCAGAAGTGTTTCCTTCTGTTTACGGGAGAACTAAACCCACCATAAAGTTCTTGAAACATTTCACCCAAAGTGCTTCGTCGTGTAAACTGGGGTTTCTCTCGACCAGACTAGAAGTGAGGATGGGATCGGTTTGATGTAGCTTTCCATACAACCCTCTTGACACTCCCCTTTATCAATGGAAGCGGCCTGCATCCTTTAATGGAGAGGGTCCTCCTCGTAAGTCAGCCCAGCCTGCACTTCCATTAGTGCTAAATGCTCTTTTAAAGTGAAAGAAATACAGGAGACTCAGCCGTATATTTCCCCTCTCTCAGAGCCTTCCTGGAAGGCAGCAGGGGAGAGCTCCCCAGACCACCATGGCCTTATTTACCACTTCAGTCATTTTTCATGCTCTTCCAGAAGCAACTGTGCTCTCCCGCTCAGGTGCATCAGCAGATGCCCAGGGATTTCACACCTGCCGAGATGGAAGCCATAAACACAAGTTAATTAAGTCTGTTGTTCAAACAATCTGTTTCTCAGCGAGGATGGCTCACTTGCAACCACTTCCACACAATCCCCTCCACCAGAGGCAGACTACTGCTTTCACTCTGGTGTGAGGACCGCCTTTTTTCGGAATTCATTCTATTTCAGAGACTTCTAGGTCACTGGCAGAGTACCACTTTAAAAAAAAAAAACACGAAACTATTGCTAATGGATGACAAGCTGTTTTTCAAAAAAGGAAGATGAAGAAGAAGGACATGGAGCTGGTGTTTCTTTTTTTCATGGCCATAAAATTTTTCACAGTAACATCATGAAGGTGAAACTAGAGTAAGTCGAATGTGGAGGATTTAGTATTGTGCAGCCTTCTTACTCAAAGTCAAGACTGAAAACTGCTTTTGAGAGGCTCTCATAATCTCTCTGGCAGAATGAAGCCTGGAAAATGAATGAAGGTATACTCCAGGAGAAAAATGCAGGCGAGAGACATATGGAGGGGGGTCGTAAAGCACGCTGCTTTGTTTTTGTAAAACGGGATCAGAGGACACTTCCCACACTAATTGCTTCTATTTTTACTTTGTATCCTTATTGTGTTTCCATTCACGCTCTCTACCTGATGTTCTGGATACTCCTTTTGTCCTCCTTCCTTTCTTGTCACATGCCAAATCATTTCTGCCCAGGATCACCTGTCCTCTCTTTCCCATTAGATCCTGTGCACGGGGCCACAGACATGGCCAGCGGCCACCGTTTGTCTCCCACAGTGTAGAGATGCTCCTGGGTAGAGCTCTCTGGCCAAGCACCATATTTCCCAGAAGCCCTTGCAGTAAGTTGAAACCAAGCGACCTAGTTCTTCCCAATGGACCATAAGAAGAAGGGCGCCCTTTACCTCCCAGATGTGGTGCGTTACACCTTCCACACTCTCATCTTCTGTCTCAGCTAGATAGACCTTGATGCCCTGGACCCCTCCATGATTCCTCCCTTTATCCTCCTTCCTCCCACCACTGGTCTTTCCATAAGCAAGATATAGGCTTAGCCTTGCTGCGCCATTATGGTCATGGGGATTATGATTAAAAGAGATAGCGGTATCTTAACTAATGTACAAGAATGATCAAAATTATTCCTGCCACAAATATGTATTGAGCCACTGCCATATACCAAGCTATGCACTAAATTTGGGGACTAGAAGGTAAACAACACAGATATAATCTGACCCTCACAGACCTTACAAAGAAGCCTCTTAATTTTCAGATTGTCTTGTCTTTCTAACAGCATATGTTCTGTTGAACTTCCTTTGAAATCTCTGAATTAGGATAACCATTTATTCCTGTCTACACATATAGAAACTACAACCCAGGCATGGCATAGCAGTGGAATAAGCCAAATCCAGATCTCCCTAAGGGAGCCACCCGCCCAGCACAGTCTGCGCAGTCACCAAGCAAAGTCGAACTGGCTTCTCCATGAATTCTACCAAGTCAAGAACAGAACAAAACTCCCCAGCCACCTCTCAGACCTCAGCTGTCACTCGGTGACACACTGCAGGTTTGATGCAAAAAATTAAAGTCAGTGGATAAATAGAGATAATTTTTTAGGACACAAGACTCCAGGATTTTCTCCTTTGCCATCTCTTCCTATAACTTGAGAAAATAATTCATTTTAGGAATCAGCTGCATCTCCCCCACTTGTTTTTGCAATTAAAAGAATAGCCTATGAGGCACCTGGGTGGCTCAGTCAGTTGGGCGTCTGCCTTTGGCTCAGGTCATGGTCCCAAGGTCCTGGGACTGGGCTCCCTGCTCATCGGGGAGACTGCTTTTCCCTCTCCCCCCTGCTCGTGCACGCGCTTCCTCTCTTTCTCAGGTAAACAAATAAAATCTTTAAAAAAAAAAAATACCAGCCTATAAAAAGGAAGGGTAACTAACTCAGAAAAAGGTGAATTCAGACTTGTGATACCTGAAACTTAAATATTTTGGAGACTCCTTTTAAAGAAAAGAATATAAAACTACAAAAATGAATTTGGTAAAGGGCTCAGTAGGGCTCTGGCAAACGAAAAACGGTTAGACCTAAGCTTCAGTACTTCTACGGCAAACCCACACATAAGCCAACTTTTTTTTTAATCAGATGACTAATTGAAGGGAGGACTGATAATTTTCTAGATATAATCCCACTTTGATTCTTAGTTCAGTTAATTAGTAACTGGTTCTCTCTAACCGGCTGTAGCAACAACCCATCGAAACTGTGCTTCTGGGCTCCCGTTTTCTGAACCGTGCATCACGTGTGTACCTCTGTTTTGAACAGCTGTTTATCCCTACTTACGTAAGAGAAGACAACATGGATTTTTAAGTAAAAACAGAAATACAGATACTGGACCACAAAATAATAACGATGGAAATATTGTCATAAATTTGAGAAACTTATTTTAGTCTTAGTTGGAGAAAAATTCTGTTCTCACTGTTTCTTACACCTGCGGAAAAACCGCCCAGGCCACTCTGTATTGCAAGTCAGTCAAGTACAGTAATTAGAAGATGGGCTAATTGGGTCCCTGATCTTTACCCAGCTTCCCCCAAAACATTTCATTTTAAAAATGTCTCTTTTCCCATCTTCGGAGAATGAGTGACCTTATGCTTTGTTGACTTGGGAAAACTCAGTTGCCAAATGAAAATTGTCTCCAGCGCTTCACACTGTAACCCAGGGAGCGATTAACCGGAACACATGGCCCATCTTCACCACCAAGAGGCTGGGGAAGCCCGGACCTGCACGCCTTAACCAGCAGCTGATTGTATCACCACGAGTTATCCTCCGGAGTCCGTTTGTAGCCCCGTTAGAGAACAGGCACGTTTCCGTAAGCGCCAGTGTGAATCTTGTGCTGCTAAACCCCAAACTTGAGTTGCCATTAACAAAAAATTTCCTCCTGGGAGGGAGAGAAAGATGGCGGAGAAGTAGCAGCTGAGACGACATCAGGCAGCAGGAGAGCAGCTGGATCGCCTACCAAACCATTCCGAACACCTACGAATCCAACAGGAGATCGAAGAGAAGAAGAGCAACAATTCTAGAAACAGAAAATCGACCCCTTTCTGAAAGGTAGGACCAGCGGAGAATCCATCGCGGCGGGAAGATAGACCCCGGGGGGAGGGGCCGGCTCCCGGCAAGCGGCGGAGCCCAAAATCAGGACTTTTAAAAGTCGGCTCCACGGAGGGACGTCGCTCCAGAGGCTAAACTGGGGTGAAGACCTCACGGGGACAACGTGGACTCAGGTCCCGCGGGGTCACAGAAGGATCGGGGGTGTCTGAGTGTCGCAGAGCTCACGGGTATGAGAGCGGGGAAGCGGCTGCGGGGACGGAGCCGAGGAGTGAGCGCTCAACTCGGGGTTTCCTAGAGCCGTGGTCTGGGACACGGGCCGGTGCTCTGTGCGAGGGTCCCCACAAGAGCCGGGGAGACTCCGACCCGGGAGAGCTCAGGGATCTGCGGGGTTTGGAGACTCCAGGTGGGACTCTGTGCCAGAGACAGAGACGCTTGGTCATAGACCGGGTGAGCTCGGAGCGCGGCCAGAGGCCAGTGACACGGGACTGATTGCGCGCATTTTTCTCCAAGCGTGGCCGGAGCTGGGGGGACGGGAGTGATTAAGCGCTTTTCTCTGAAGGCGCCCTGAAGACTGCGGCCCCGAGCTCTCGGCTCCTCTGAACCGGAGACTGGGCGGCCGCCATTGTCATTCCCGCCCTCCGGACTCTACGGAAAGCGTTCAGGGCACAAAAGCCCCGGAAAGCGAACCTGAGAGGATGACTCAGCCCGGCCCCTGGGAAGGGCGGTGCTACTCCGCCTGGGGCAGAGACACCTGAGAATCACGACAACAGGCCCCGCCCCCAGAAGATCAAAGAAATCCAGCCCAGACCAAGTTCACTTAACGAGGAGAACAGCGGAATTCCAGAGGAGGAGAAAACAAAGCATGGAATTCTTGGCTTTCCCCCCATGAATCTTAGTCTTGCAAAGTTAATTAATTTTTTTAAATTTTTTTTTCTCTTCTGCTAATTTTTTTAACTTTTACCCTTTCCACTTTTAACGTTTTTTAACTAGTTTATCTTAATAACTTTCTTTAAAAAAATCTTTTTTGAATGTTTATTATCATAGTCATATTTTATCCTTCACTGTATCTAACTTTATTCTTTGTATACACATAGGGGTTTTTTTTTTCTTCTTAAAAATTTGGGGTACAACTTCTTCTAATAGATCAAAATACACCCAAATCTAGTACCGGGCTTGATCTAGTCTCCAGCCCAAGGAAGTTCTCTCCACTTTTTTTTTTTTTTTTATTCTCCCTACCAACTTACCTTATCATCTCCTTTGTTGGGAAAAAAAAAAAGAGGTTTTTTTCTTTAATCTTTATAGTCATATTCCATCCCTTCATTGTGTTTACCCTTATGTATGTTTTGCATTCTTTAAAATTTTGGGAGGTAGTTTCTTCTAAGAGACCAAAATACTCCCAAAATCAAGTGGCTAACCCTGCTCTAGTCACCAGTCTAACACACATATATATATTTTTACTTTTTTTAATATTTTTTCTTTATTTGTGTTCTTTTTTTAAATTTTTTTTCTTTTCTGAACTTCTTTTTACCCCCTTTCTCTCCCCCCCCCACGATTTGGGGTCTCTTCTGATTTGATTAAAGCACATCTTCCTGGGGTCTTTGCCACCCTGTTAGTATTACATTTGCTCCTTCATATATTCTTATATGGACAAAATGACAAGGCGGAATAACTCACCACAAAAAAAGAACAGGAGGCAGTACCAAAGGCTAGGGACCTAATCAATACAGACATTGGTAATATGTCAGATCTGGAATTCAGGACGATGATTCTCAAGGTTCTAGCCAGGCTTGAAAAAGGCATGGAAGATATTAGAGAAATCCTGTCAGGAGAAATAAAAGCCCTTTCTGGAGAAATAAAAGAACTAAAATCTAATCAAGTTGAAATAAAAAAAGCTATTAATGAGGTACAATAAAAAATGGAGGCTCTTACTGCTAGGATAAATTAGGTAGAAGAAAGAATTAGTGATATTGAAGACCAACTGGCAGAGAATAAAGAAGGTGAGAAAAAGAGAGACAAACAACTAATGGACCATGAGGGCAGAATTTGAGAGATAAGTGATGCCATAAGATGAAACAACATTAGGATAATTGGGATTCCAGAAGAAGAAGAAAGAGAAATAGGAGCAGAAGATATACTGAAGAGGATTATTGTAGAGAATTTCCTTAATATAGCAAGGGGAACAAGCATCAAAATCCAGGAGGGGCAGAGAACACCCCTCAAAATCAATAGGAATCGGTCCACACCCCGCCATCTAATAGTAAAATTTACAAGTCTTAGCGACAAAGAGAAAATACTGAAAGCAGCATGGGATAAGAAGTCTGTAACATACAATGGTAAAAATATTAGATTGGCAGCAGACTTATCCACAGAGACCTGGCAGGCCAGAAAGAACTGGCATGATATATTCAGAGCACTAAACGAGAAAAACATGCAGTCAAGAATACTTTATCCAGCTAGGTTATCATTGAAAATAGAAGGAGAGATTAAAAGCTTCCAGGACAAACAAAAACTGAAAGAATTTGTAAACACCAAACCAGTTCTACAGGAAATGTTGAAAGGGGTCCTCTAAGCAAAGAGAGACCCTAAAAGTATTATCAGGAAGGAACAGAGACAATATACAGTAACAATCACCTTACAGGCAATACAATGGCACTAAATTCATATCTCTCAATAGTTACCCTGAATGTAAATGGGCTAAATGCCGCAATCAAAAGACACAGGGTATCAGAATGGATAAAAAAACAAAACCCATCCATATGCTGCCTTCAAGAAACTCATTTTAGATCTGAAGACACTTCCAGATTGAAAGTGAGGGGGTGGAAAACAATTTACCATGCTAATGGACATCAGAAGAAAGCTGGGGTGGCAATCCTTATATCAGATCAATTAGATTTTAAGCCAAAGACTATAATAAGAGATGAGGAAGGACACTATATCATACTCAAAGGGTCTGTCCAACAAGAAGATCTAACAATTTTAAATATCTATGCCCCGAACATGGGAGCAGCCAACTATATAAACCAATTAATAACAAAATCAGAGAAACATATTGACAAGAATACAATAATGGTAGGGGACTTTAACACGCCCCTCACTGAAATGGACAGATCATCCAAGCAAAAGATCAACAAGGAAATAAAGGTCTTAAATGACACACTGGACCAGATGGACATCACAGATATATTCAGAACATTCAATCCCAAAGCAACAGAATACACGTTCTTCTCTAGTGCCCATGGAACATTCTCCAGAATAGATCACATCCTGGGTCATAAATCAGGTCTCAACCGGTATCAAAAGATTGGGATCATTCCCTGCAGATTTTCAGACCACAATGCCCTGAAGCTAGAACTCAATCACAAGAGGAAATTTGGAAAGAGCACAAATACATGGAGAATCAACAGCATCCTTCTAAAGAATGAATGGGTCAACCAGGAAATTAAAGAAGAATTGAAAAAAACCATGGAAACAAATAATAATGAAAACACAACGGTCCAAAATCAGTGGGACACAGCAAAGGCAGTCCTGAGAGGAAAATATATAGCAATACAAACCTTTCTCAAGAAACAGGAAAGGTCTCAAATACACAACCTAACCCTACACCTAAAGGGGCTCAAGAAAGAAAAACAAAGAAAGCCTAAACCCAGCAGGAGAAGAGAAATAATAAAGATCAAAGCAGAAATCAATGAAATAGAAACAAACAAAAAAAAACAATAGAACAAATCAATGAAACTAGGAGCTCGTTCTCTGAAAGAACTAATAAGATTGATAAACCCCTGGCCAGACTTATCCAAAAGAAAAGAGAAAGGACCCAAATAAAATCATGAATGAAAGAGGAGAGATCACAACCAACACCAAAGAAATACAAACAATCATAAGAACATATTATGAGCAACTCTACTCCAACAAATTTGACAATCTGGAAGAAATGGATGCTTTCCTAGAGACATATAAACTGCCAAAACTGAATCAGGAAGAAATAGAAAACCTGAATAGGCCCATAACCAGTAAGGAGATTGAAACAGTCATCAAAAATCTCCAAACAAACAAAAGCCCAGGGCCAGATGGCTTTCCAGGGGAATTCTACCAAACATTTAAAGAAGAATTAATTCCTATTCTCCTGAAACTGTTCCAAAAAATAGAAATGGAAGGAAAACTTCCAAACTCATTTTATGAGGCCAGCATCACCTTGATCCCCAAACCAGACAAGGATCCCATCAAAAAATAGAATTACAGACCAATATCCTTGATGAATACAGATGCGAAAATTCTCACCAATATACTAGCCAATAGGATCCAACAGTACATTAAAAGGATTATTCACCACGACCAAGTGGGATTTATTCCAGGGCAGCAGGGTTGGTTCAACATCCACAAATCAATCAATGTGATACAATACATTAACAAAATAGAACAAGAACCATATGATACTCTCAATAGATGCTGAAAAAGCATTTGACAAAGTACAGCACCCCTTCCTAATCAAAACTCTTCAAAGTGTAGGGATAGAGGGCACATACCTCAATATTATCAAAGCCATCTATGAAAAACCCACCGCAAGTATCATTCTCAATGGAGAAAAACTGAGAGCTTTTCCGCTAAGGTCAGGAACACGGCAGGGATGTCCGTTATCACCACTGCTATTCAACATAGTACTAGAAGTCCTAGCCTCAGCAATCAGACAACAAAAAGAAATTAAAGGCATCCAAATCGGCAAAGAAGGAGTCAAACTATCACTCTTTGCAGATGATATGATACTATATGTGGAAAACCCAAAAGGCTCCACTCTAAAACTGCTAGAGCTTGTACAGGAATTCAGTAAAGTGTCAGGATATAAAATCAATGCACAGAAATCAGTTGCATTTCTTTACACCAACAAGACAGAAGAGAAATTAAGGAGTCAATCCCATTTACAATTACACCCAAAACCATAAGATACCTAGGAATAAACCTAACCAAAGAGGCAAAGAATCTATACTCAGAAAACTATAAAGTACTCATGAAAAAAATTGAGGAAGACATAAAGAAATGGAAAAAGGTTCCATGCTCATGGATTGGAAGAATAAACATTGTGAAAATGTCTATGCTACCTAAAACTATCTACACATTTAATGCAATGCCTATCAAAATCCCATCCAATTTTTTCAAAGAAGTGGAACAAATAATCCTAAAATTTATATGGAACCAGAAAAGACCTCAAATAGCAAAAGGAATATTGAAAAAGAAAGCCAAAGTTGGTGGCATCACAATTCCAGACTTCAAGTTCTACTACAAAGCTGTCATCATCAAGACAGTATGGTACTGGCACAAAAACAGACACATAGATCAATGGAACAGAATAGAGAGCCCAGAAATAGACCCTCAACTCTATGGTCAACTAATCTTCGACGAAGCAGGAAAGAATACCCAATGGAAAAAAGACAGCCTCTTCAACAAATGGTGTTGGGAGAATTGGACAGCCACATGCAGAAAAATGAAATTGGACCATTTCCTTACACCACACA
>ML099921.1:0-40884 GCA_003697995.1 Taxidea taxus jeffersonii | reverse complement strand
CTTACCATTTGCGACGACATGGATGGAACTAGAGCGTATTATGCTTAGCGAAATAAGTCAACTGGAGAAAGACAACTATCATATGATCTCCCTGATATGAAGAAGTGGAGATGCAATGGGGGTGGGGACTAAGGGGGTAGGAAAAGAATAAATGAAACAAGATGGGATTGGGAGGAAGACAAACCAAAAGAAACTCTTAATGTCATAAAACAAACTGAGGTGGGTGGGGGGAAGGGGGGTTGGGAGAGGGTGGTGGGGTTACATTATACGTTTAAATAAAAAAAATAATAAACCTCAAAAAAAAATTAAATTAAATTAAAAAAAAAATTTCCTCCTAAGACCCTAAAATGTAAAGAGCTACTAAGATACTTATTTTCTGGGTCATCACTTTCAGTTTAGTTCAGGCAAAGCTATATATTTCAGTAAGTTACATACTCTTACCATGACCGAAAACAATGTGTTCTATACGATCAACATATAGGTAATCGTTATCACTGCACCCCAAATAATCCGGGACCACATTTTTCTCTCAAACAGCCAACATGTGGTGAACATGATTATTAATCTACAGAAGTCACCTTAAAAGACAGGCTACCTTTCCAGTCAATATACCAGGAAAACAGTTCCCAGACCCTGAATAACTTGGGCTTTGTATTAAAAAATATATATATATTTGCAGCTTATTCAATATCTGAAGAATGACCAGATACACGGCAAAGAATGGTCTTCTTAAGTTTTCTAAAAGAAAGAATTCCATTAGCTAAAACATTTTTTTCACACCCTATTATAAAAGTTCACTTAAAGTGTAAAAATTCAGCTAAATGTATGAGGCTACAATGGATAAAATTCTTTGACGAAAACATAAGCATAAAGTGTCATGACCTTGGGTTAGACAGTGGTTTCTCAGATATGACACCAAAAGAACAAGTGACAAAAGAAAAGCTTGATAAATTGAACATTATCAAAATTTGAAACTTTTGTGCTTCAAAGGACACTGCCAAAGACATGAAAAGATAATGCATAAAGTGAGAATAAATATTTGCGAGTAATTTATCTGATAAGGGACTTGTATTCAGAATACATTTGCAATTCAACAGTAAAAAACAACAGTAAAAAAGCAATTGACCCAACTGAAAAATGGACAAGGATGTAATAGTTATTTCTCCAAAGAAGATACATAAATGTCTAAAGATGCTTAACATCACTAATCATTAGGGAAATGTAAATTAAGGCCACAATAGGATAATACTGCTTCACACCCACTAGGGTGACTAAAATGAAACAGAGAATAGAAGGTATTGGAGAGGATATGGAGGAACTGGGCCCCTCAGTCGCTGTGATGGGATTGGAAAAAAGGTGCATGTGCGAAAGCAGTTTAGTAGTTCCTCAAAAAGTAAAACACGGCTACCATATTAACCAGCAGTCCCGCTCCCGCTGAGAGAAATGAAAACACACGTTCTCACCGAAGCTCATACATGAAATGTTTGAAGCAGCATTATTCACAGTAGTTGAAGAAGCAGAAAAGTCACAAACGTCTGTCAACTGAAGAATGTATGAACAGAATACAATGTATCCGACAATGGAATATTAAACAGCGATAAGAAGGCATTGAGGACTAATTTGTGTTACGACGTGGATAAACCTTGAACACATTATGTTGAGTGAAGGAAGCCAGACCCCTCCAAAACCCCACATATTTGTATTATTCCGTTTGTATGAAACGTCCATAAGAAGCACATCCAAGGTAACAGAAAGTAGAAAACTAGTTGCCAGAAGCTGAATGAACGTTGGTGGGTGCAGGGCTTCTGGGGATGATGAAACTATCTTAACGTTAAATAGTGGTGATGGCTGCACAGCTTTGTGAAGACACTAAAAACCACAGAATTTTACACTTTAAAAGGGTGAATTTTATGGTATGCAAATTATATCTCAATAAAGCTGCTATTTTAAAAGTAAACCCAGAAACAAAAGCTTACTTCTCTTGAGGGAAGGCGGTGTTCCAGTCATGGATCCTCTAGTGAAGGCGATGGACGCCATGTTAGTGTGGTGCCACAGTCAACAGGACCTTCCAAAACATTCTTTCTGCTCCGATTCTGAATATAATTTGGCTTCCCACTTAGGGTTTCTTCACAGAAATAAGCTTGCTATCAGTGGAAGTGAGCATTTTACTCCCCTTTCAATCATACGTTTGACAAATAGTTTGAGTCTCCTTTTTGCCGTGTGCTGAAATATGTACGTGGCACAGAACGATGAACAAGACAGAGGCCCCTCCCCTCCCTTCACTGCTCTCAGCCCTCAAAGTCTGGGGTTGGAGGTGGGGTGTGAAAAAAGGGAAAAAGTAAATAAATAAACAATATTCCGCTCCATTATTTATTGTCTCACAACAGCTTCTCTCCCTAACCAAACTCCTGCCCTGACCTCACATAATAATGATTCTTCTATCTAATCTTTATTTCCACCATAATTATCTAATATATATACGCATATACATGTATATGTGACATATATATGTATATGTGTGTATGTATTTATACACACATACACATAAAATCCACTAAGATAATACTTACAAGTACTTAGACTATGCCAGGCACATAATAAGTGGTAAGTGATTGTTGTTGTTATTATTATTATCATTATGGTTCCCTCCTGGAGAAATGTTTGTGTCCTGGTGGTGTTCTTAATGAGTATTATACGAAGCTTTGGGTATGCCTGGAGTCCCTGAAGGGAGCGAAGCCTCCTGGTGTCCGTCATCCCAGAAAGCCAAGAAGCTGTCTATCAGGACACGGGCCATGTCTAAGGCAGGGGTTGAGGTGTTTATGCAAAGGAGATCACCACTTTCTCCCCTGACCTAATTATTTTAGGCCTGAATTTCAGGAACTTACTTGTCTTTCCTCAATCTAATTGACCTGCATCCTTGGGGGAACTTAAAGATACTGGACCCTGATCTGGGGAGCTCCTACTGCAATAGGCCTGGGGTAAGTGTGATTACGGTACCCCTCCATGGTAGGGGGAAAGAGAGTAGCCCAGAGAGAGCCACTCCACAGTCCAACTGGAGACCAAGCTGAGGCTCACACATGGTATCTGCCAAGCCACATTATCCAAATCATGTTATTCTCCGCAGTGTTGCCAGAAGACACACACTGCGTGCCCTCTGCTCAGAAGGAAGGCAGAGAAGCAGCTCATGACTTTCTAGCTGAGAAGGAAAATTCAGATCTTGACAATCCTGCTGCATCCCAAAGACAGAAGGCATGCTCCCCGCCTAGCAAGGGGCCCAGGGGAAGGGGAGAGAGTTCCTGGACTGGGGCTTCACATTCACAAAGTGGGCAACGGGTCTGTGGCTACACGGCTACTCTGACAAGACGGACTTTTTAAACCACAGGTTCCAAATTGGCCAAGCTGATGGCCAGATACCAGACTCTAATGACCTCACTATGTCATGCCATCCAGCCAGCCAACTTTTCCTAAAACATCTTTGAAGAGTCCCTTGCTAAAGACTTTAGCACCTTCTTTATGAAAATGAAGACTAATATCAGTTCTTCACAAAGCAGATTTCTAAGTAAGCCTTTTCTAGGCATAAGATATAGATAGATTAGATAAATGATGGATGGATGGATGGATGGATGGATGGATGGATGGATGGATGACAGTTAGGTGATAGATATCAACTGTAGAATATTAAAAATACCTATCACTACATTTATTTATCATTAAAGTTATTAATCACTTGGAAGCTTTGGATTTTATCATGCTGACTTTTACTCATTCATTTCTCTAACTGATAATTATTGAGGGCTGATTACATACCAGACATTTTGCTAGTTACAGGGATTTAACAGTGAGAAAACTAAGCATGCTCCCCGCCGTCATAAACCTTCAAGGATGGAACATCCCGTATATACCAGCAGGCCAGTAACTCATCTAAACAGGTGATCTGTAAGGTGCATTTCTTTCTCAGTCCATGTGACCTTTGTGTTCCTTCAAGAAATAGCACTACACGACTCCTTGTCCTAATTCTCCAGAGTGTAAGTCCCTCTAAGAGGAAACGTTCCATAATTTGGAGATGATGTGGAGATAGAGTTTTGCTGGGTATTGTACATCGCTGCCCTGCAGTGGGAAACTTATGAAAGGATGTTCTGGGGGCGCCTGGGAGGCTCAGTGGGTTGAGCCTCCGCCTTTGGCTCAGGTCATGATCTCAGGGTCCTGGGATCGAGCCCCGCATCAGGCTCTCTGCTCCGCGGGGAGCCTGCTTCCTCCTCTCTCTCTGCCTACTTGTGATCTCTGTCTGTCAAATAAATAAAAAAAATCTTAAAAAAAAATTGAAAGGGGATGTTCTGGGTCACACTATCAGTGTCAATAGTCATTTACAAGGTCACCCTCACTCCTGAAGAGGGAATGCTCCCATAAGTGTCTGAGAAGTGCTCTTCCATCTTCTTGGGAATACATTTACCTACAAAAAATGTATCGGTCCCCAAAGTAGATTTTCCCTGATGGCACCATGCTAGTTATTCAGACTTGTCCTTAGTGGACATATTGTAATAACATGATTAATTTCCTCAGGCTGACATTTATCCTTTCCATAGCCTGGTCATGGACTTCACTGAATTTCCTCAATCAATGCTACCAAACGAGCAGAATTAGATTCACAGTGTTTGAGAAAGCATCATGATTACAGTCATTGTTGTTTGGGAGAAAATGAGTAAAAGACTGATCAAAAATAAATAAATTAAAAAACAATAAAAAAATTGAATCCCCAAATCCAGTCTCCAGCCAAACCAAAAGATAGTGCAACCAAAACAAAGAGATAGCATTTAAAAAGTTTTAACTCTGATTTCAGTTCAAATCAAGGGAGAGAAGATTAGGGGGAAAATGTTCAATTAAAGCAATTGGAGTATATTTATTAAGATTACATAATTCCTAAATAAGCACAAAGCCCTGATTGAGGGCCTAATTGCTCCTTATGCCTGCACTAGTTCATTCCTAAATTCTTCTTTGTCAAAATCTCTGGTGAGAACACTAGAGTCTTAAGAGAAGATCTAGGGGAAATGAAGGAACTATTTAGTACTGAGTGATTTTTACTTTAAAAGAAATCTGCATGTGCACTCTTAAAAAGATAGTCTTTATCCTGTCAACACAAATATATGTTCTATAAGCCATTAGTCTCTGTCATTTGAAAGCACTTAATTTTCATCATGCCATTTGAACTTTTTATCCATTTAGCCACAGTCTCAGTAAGGCCGATAATTATTAGACCAAACGTAAAGATAAATATACTTTCGCAACTCAAGAACGCTACATTTGAAACTAGTGATGTACTATAGGTTGGCTAACTGAATTTAAATTAAAAAAAGAAAGAATGGAAAAGAAAGAAAAAAAAAAGAAGTAACTAAGTTTTTTTTTTCAACTGAACAAATTTTATTTGTGTTTCTCCAAATTTGTATTTAAATTCCAGTTAGTTAACATACAGTGTAATATTAGGTTCCGGTGTAGAATTTAGAGATTCATGACTTACGTACACAACCCAGTGCTCATCACAAGTGCCCTCCTCAATCCCCATCCCCCACTTAACCTCTTCTCCCCTCTCCAACCCCCCACCACCCCCCACCTCACCTCCAGTAACCCTCAGTTTGTTCTCTGTAGTTAAGAGGCTGTTTCTTGGTCTGCCTCTCTTCCCCTCCCCCAGCACGTTCATTTGTTTTGTTTCTTGAATCCCACATATGAGTGAAATCATATGGCATTTGTCTGTCTATGACTGACTTATTTCACTTTGCATAATACTCTCTGGGTCCATCCACATCCTCACAAATGCCAAGATTTCATTCTTTTTTATGGTTGAGTAACAGTTCAGTGTGTGTGTGTGAGACATGACGAAGATGTGGTACACAAAGAGGGTGTGGTATATATGGCACATTCAATTCATCAGTCAGTGGACATTTGGGCTCTTTCCATAATTTGACAATTACCTGATAATGCCGCTATAAATAGCAGGGTGTGTGTATTCCTTCAAATCAGTATTTTTGTATCCTTTTGGTAAATACCTAGTAGTGCAATAGCTCGATGGTAGAATAGTTCTATTTGAGGAACCTCCATGCTGTTTTCCAGGGTGGCTGCACCAGCTTGCATTCCCACCAACAGTGTGGGAGGGTCCCCTTTCTCCGCATCCTCGCCAGCATCCGCCATTTCCTGTGTTGTTAATTTCAGCCATTCTGACTGGTGTGAGGTGGGATCTCACTGTGGCTTTTATCTGTATTTCCCTGATGATAAGTGATGTTGAGCATCTTTTCATGTGTGTGTCGACCATCTGTATGTTTTCTTTGGAAGAACGTCTTTTCATGTCTTCCGTACATTTTTTAACCAGATTATTTGCTTTTGGGGTGTTGAGTTTGATAAATTCTTTACCTATTTTGGATACTAACCCTTTATCAGATATGTCATTTGCAAACATCTTCTCCCTTCCCACAGGTTGCCTTTTAGTTTTGTTGATTGTTTCCTTTGCTGTGCAGAAGCTTTTAATTTTGATGTAGTCCCAATAGCTTATTTTGCTTTTTTCCCCTTGCCTCAGGAGACATACCTAGTAAGAAGATGCTATGGCCTGTGTCATAGAACTTACTGCCTGTGTTCTCCTCTAAGATGTTGATGGTCTCCTGTCTCACATTGAGGTCTTTAATCCATTTTAAAGCTATTTTTGCATATAGTATAAGAAGGTGGTTTCATTCTTTTGCACGTTTCAAGCAACTAACTTTTTGCATTTGATTTTGGGTTTTCATTTTAACATGCAATGTAGAGATTTAAACACCAGAGGACAGTGTGTGAATGAAAACAAAGTTCAATTACTATTCATCTAATTCAATTCATTTACTTAGTACATCAAAGAAAAATCTTAATTTTAAGTTCTTTTCCCCAAAGACATTTTATGTCATTTCATGCTTCAGAAATTAAAAGTAGAAGTTGATAGAAATGTGAATCATGAGACCAACTAATCAAGTTAATTTGAATCATAATGGAAATTAGAAAGATTAATTTCATAAGCAATCATTAATAATAGAAGCTCTCATGTACGAATAATCAAAGCTTTAAGTATTATATGGTAATTAATTCATTACTATGGGTTGCATATTTAAAAATAGCTCAAATCTTCTTTGCTTTGGTGTACTTATTAATAGCAATCCTGAGGGAAGAAAAGCTCAAAGGTTTCTATAGAAAAGTTTGTTCTATGTGTCTTTAAATGAGCAAGGAGAAAGACAAATTGAATGACATAATAAACAGACTTGCTCCTCGGTAATTAGCCCTCAACCATGAACAAAGTCAATTGTCCGCCCTTTATGAAAAGGGAGAGAATTGTGGTCTTGATGAAGAGATGGCTTAAGGTGGAGGATTAATTATTTATTGTCCAACAGTGAAACTAGTATTTTGTATATGTTCATTTTCTTAAAAAATGGGCTTGATTTAGAAAGTGGTCTGGTACGCGCTCCCCATTGAGCATATGTTACAAAATCAGCTTGATAGTTCTATTTTCTCATTCACAATGTCCCTGCAATTTCTCATATTCGAATTCACAAATTCCCATATTCAAATGCATAAAACACTGGATATTATGGGTTATTCATGTAAAAATCAAGGCACAAATGTACTTGGAATGTACTCTTAAACACTACTTCTTCTTATTATAGGAATATTTTAGTATTGTCATAAAAAAAGTTGTAAAGAGTATTATATAGTTCCTTAGAGATCATGTGACCTCTGGAAAATAGTGTATTCCTATCATATGTTAAAATATTTTATAGGTAAAAACTTCCTTATGGATAAATAGACCTGACCTTGTTTCCTACATTTCTTCCTTCATTTTGACGAGTTTTCTGGGTGATCTGGATTTGCCCTGGTCTCCATGACACTTGACGACAACATGTGACTCCTGTCATGCTGACGCAGCCATTCCTTCGCCGAGTATCTGTGGAGTCCACCACATGCTGGTCCCCCTTTCTGGTTCTGGAATATGAGGGCAAATAAGACTAGGTGCAGGGAAGAGCTCCAGGCCGATGCTTGCCAGGCTCCGTGTTCCTGGGAGCTAAAGGAGCTTGTTCCGACTTACCCGCCCAAGTAAGTGAGGAGAAAGTGGCAGAACCTGTCAGATGCCAGAGGGTCTTGGCAGGCCTGGTGAGGGGCCTGGAATTTGTTCTCCCTGCAGTGAGAAACCACCGAAGGTAAATGAGTTGACTGGATTTCTCCTTCTCAAGTATCATGGGGCGAGGCGGCAAGCTCGGAGGTCACTGCACAGACGGGCTTGATTGGACTGGGGCGGTAACACGGGGAGGGAGGGAAGCAGATCGATTTAGGACATACCGGAGCGTTAGAGGCGACAGGGACTTCTGGTGGGCAGGCCATGGTGTGTGAGGGAGCCAGCAGAGTCAACGATGGCTCCTGGGTTTTCAGCTGAGAAACCTGGTGACGGAGAATCTGGGGTGAGAAGCAGGTTTGTTGAGGAGGAAGGGCTCTTGTTTTGGCCATGATCAGAGGTGATTCATAAATATTCAACTAGAAAAATTGACTTGGCGGTGGGACCCAGGAATTTGAAGCTCAAAGAAGGGGCTGGGGCTAGATAGCTAGATATATACTTGTGAAACTTAATAACTAATGGGAAGAGAGAGCAATTAAGGAAATAGTATGAACAAAGGGTCTTTTGGAAAAGACAGCGTAACCGGGGAACCACAGTTAAATGAAGGACGCAAGAGAACCTCTTTGAGAGCTGAAGGCTGAAGACTGTGATTTCTTCCACACTGTCATATTAAAGGGTTAAAGATCTTAGATTACAGACAGGACCTTTACCTATAAAATGATCATTGCTTAGGGAAATAGATCCATAATTACACGCACTTTCTAGTCTGTAGCAGCCCCCGAGACCGCTTTCCTACCAATTACAAAGATTAGCCCTCATAAATATCATATGGAACATATGCTCCCACAATGGGTTATGACCAGGGAGCTAAGCCCGTGTCGTCCATGCTTTTAGTTTTCTCTTATTCATAACTCTTTGTAGAAGCAAGAGGCGGCAAAGAGCATCAGTGAATAAGGAATGGTAGGTATGGAAGTAGCCTGTGTCATGTGCCTTACCTCTCCCTCCTGTATCTCTCAAAATCCCGTTCTCTTTTCCACTCTGAATACCCGTTATTATCATAAAGTAAAGCCAATATGTCAGACCTCCTTTTTCCAATTTCTCTTCGTCTCTTTGGGCGACTTGAGCAAAGCTCCTGCCGCCGTGGGCGTCCCGTCGGTAGACGGTCACAGGACTCCCGAAGAGCAACTTGCTAAACCTCAGCTGCCCCATACTTTTTTATCGGGCCTTGCTGCCCTTTTCCTCCAGAATAAGAAGTTGTCCTCTAGGAAAGCGTGCGCACATCCCGCGGCGGAGCCTATGTGGAGCTTCAGGTTTTGTTTACGCGATCCTGAGACGCGGTCCCGAGGGAACAAGAGCAACAACAGGAACACGGGGGCCGTGGTGGGTCTCCCCGTGGCTCCTACAGAGCTGACTGAGGCAGCTCGTTGTCGCCTCCGAGTGCAGCAAAGCCACTTAGATGCGTTCCATCTGGCCCTCAGATACATTTTCAGTCATCTCAATTTGGTTTTCATTCAGAAACATTAGTTTCCAAGCCATAGAATTTGACTGTAATTTCTTCTTTTCTGTGTCCTTGGGTGAAACCCTAGGTCTGGACCCGCTCGCTTCCCACCCAGCCTCTCGCAGCACCCCTGGGCTCGCTCCAGCCTCCAGACCCTCCCTGGGGCAACCCCCGCCGCGTCCCACCCACTTGCTCAGCTCGCCGGGGGTTCGGACGGGCCTGAAGTGCAGATTCCTAACGTGGCGCCAACTGCCACGTCTCTCGCACGCTGACCCTGCCGTCCTGCGAAGCCCAGCGGCCCCAGGGCTGCGCCTATTCGAGAAGGACTCTCCCGCGCGGTCTGGTTAAAGCGTTAGGCTTCCCTGAAGGCACAAGTGAAATGCCATCTGCAAGATCACCTGCCCGGCCCGAACCTTAAAACTCTCGTGTTCCGTGTAGCTGTGAGTGGATGGCCCACAAAAGGGCGTGTGTTACATGTCACGTGGCCTTGTGTTACGCATGCCGTGTTCACAGAGATTTGGGTTTCTGACTGTTTGGTTGTTGTGGGGTTTTGCGGGGGCTGGGTCTTGTGTGCTTTTGAGACCTACAGAACGCAAGGCCTTTGAAGGCCCCTTTCTTCATCACTCTGTACCGAAGCATACAACTGATGGTCCGTGAATACTTACTGACCTGAATTATTAAGATTGTCTGAAACTTTAGTAGTGACATTAATTTCACCCTGATCCAAAGAATAACTGTTTCTAGATTATTTACATGGAGAGGATGATCCTTCCTATTTTCTCTTTCAACCCTTCTCTTAATAATTAGAAGATTTTTTTGTGGGTTGCGCGGTGCATTTTCACATTTGCTTACTATTTTCATGCCTTCCCCGAGAGCAGGCGGGCTGTCTGTTCCAAGAAAGAGAGCCGTGCCTGGGGGCTTTTACGTGGATCCGCAGCCGCGATTCCCGGTAAACCAAGTCAGACAACGGGAGCCCTGGGACCTGCCCTCGGGTCTGGAGGCAGGCATCGACTTTCTCCCCACTGCAGGACTCCCTCGAGCCACGCCAGTTTACCGTAAGGGTCTGCAGCCAGTAACGTTCTCCGTGACATCTTTTTAGAGCCTGAAATGGGATCCGAGACACTGGCTGCCAGCGAGTCCTTAAGCTTTGCAGCACCACATCAGTGGAGCCGGGGGTCACGCTCGTCGGACCTACACCGGATTCCTCTCCGCTGAGGCCCGTCCCCCGCTCCCACGCGGGCTGCTGGTGGCTCAGTCTGCAAAGCCAAACCGCGCCTGACCTGGGATTCTTCTAAGAATCCGCGTTCTCTCCCTCCCCCGCCCTCCCCCTTGGGCACCCCTCCGCCCCCAACTCGTTTCCAGTTAGGGGCAGAGGACGAGGCCGCGGCAGCCCGGCCTCGTCCTGTCTAGAGGCCGCTGGGTCCCGGCCTCGTCCTGTCTAGAGGCCGCTGGGTCCCGGCGGCAACAAAGGAGAACGACCTGGGCGCGGATCTCAGGGTTCAGAGCTGTGGAACCAGGGGCTTAAAGACAGTATTCACCCGAGGCCGAGCAACATTCCGACGTTTGCCGCCTTGAAAAGGAAGTACCTGGCCCTGGGGGTGGCTGGGCAGCTCGGCTCACGGGCCAGACGGCGGAACCTGAGGGAACTTGACACACGTTGAATCGAGTGAGTCCAGTTCCTGAGTTTTCAAGCTGGTGTTTTTTTTAAGTATGTCATTAACTCGTGAGCGACCAGCCGGCCCCAGCCGCCACCGCTGCTGCTGGCACAGCTGCGCTGCTCCCCTCAGGGCCGCTGGCGGCCTGGCCCCGGCCGGCGCCCCCAGGTGCTCTCGGCTCAGTGGCGCCTGTTCCTCTCGGCGCCCATCGGCCTCCTCCAGGGGTCGTCGCGGGTGACCTCGACAGCCCTATGGTGCCCGGCCAGGAGCAAGGCCGGGGGCTCAGCCAGGACGGCACGAGAGGGTTCTGGCAACACACCGTGTCCTGAAGCCCAGAGTGACCAGGACGGTTGGTGACTGCCCCGTTGGCTGACCTCCCACCCGGCCGCCCTCTACGCCGACGACCAGGACAGGTGGGCGGCTGTCGCGGTGCCGTCACAGGCTCCTCGGGTGCTCCCGCTCGTTCAGTGCCCCCGCCGGCCCGTGAGGTCCGTCCTGTCCTCAGCCCGAGCGGCGCGCCAGGAGCCTGAGGTGCGGACAGACCGGGTCAGAGCCAAGGACGCGCGGGGTAAGGGCCGCACCGGGACCCCAGGCCTGGAGGCCCGACGTCCGGCGCCTGAGCCTCGGGTCGCGCCGTCCTCCCTATCCGGCCGCTTCTGATCCTTCAGCGGTTTTGCTGGTACCCCCGTTTGCCTGTGAGGACGCCGAGGCCCGGAGCAGCCAGTCAGTGACAGTCGGCCGCCGAGGCCCCTCTCAGGCGCTGCGGACCCCAAAGCCCTGGCCCCGCACGCAGAACTCCATCAGCCCGGAGAGCCCCGCGGAGTCTGGCCCCGCGCGAAGGCGCCAGTGCGCTGGCCCCTTCCTGCGGGGACGGCCACCTTCTCCCCTCCCTGTCCCCGTGCCCTCCTCACCTCCGAGCTCCCGCGGCCACCCCCGCGTCCACAGCCGCCCCCAGGCGCACTGCCGTAAGCCGGGCTCCCCCTGTCTCCCCGGGAGGGCTGCGGCCGGGACTCACGATCTAGGCCTCCCTTGCTCGCCCGGGTCCGAAGCAGCACCCAGAGCGCTGGGCCTGTTGGACAGGCAGGTGGCGGGCCCCACGCGCGCCGGTTCCGATGAGGAAGGACCGGGCGGGCTCAGGGACCCACAAGCTCAGCCAGGCTTGCGTGAGTCAGATGTGGCTCAGCACATCAGCCCGTCATCCCTTCTGTCCCGCAGTGATGTCCCGACATCATTTCTGTCTGTTTGCACTGTCGGGAGGAGCTTCCAGCGAGGGTCTCAGGCCACGGTGGGTGAGATCATTTAGAGCAGAAAGGCCTTTGTTTTTTCCTTCTGCCATCACACAGGCCAGTTCTGGGCATAGATTTTATTTATGTAAACTCTAAAGCAAATTTCTTTCAGATATGCTTCTGTTTTATTAAATTCAAAGAATTGATGTTCTTTGTCAGAAAAACATTTTATTTATTGATTTGACATAAAGAGAGAGAGGGAGACAGAGCACACAAGCAGGAGGAGCGGCAGGCGGAGGGGGAAGCAGGCTCCCTGTTGAACAAGGAGCCCGATCGATGCAGGACTCGATCCAGGACCCTGGGATCTCGACCTGAGCCAAAGGCAGACGCTTAATCCACCGAGCCCCCACCCAGGCGTTCCAAGAATTGATGTTCGGGGCACCGGGGTGGCCCAGTGGGTTAAAGCCTCTGCCTCTGGCTCAGGTCACGATCCCAGGCTCCTGGGATCGAGCCCCACATGGGCTCTCTGCTCGGCAGGGAGCCTGCTTCCTCCTCTACCTGCCTCCCTGCCTATTTGTGCTCTCTGTCTGTCAAATAAATAAATAAAATCTTTTAAAAAATTTTTGTTTAAAAAAAGAAAAAGAAGAATCGATGTTCAAAAAAGAACAAAAATAAAACCTCAGGGCTATTACCACTTTACTTAGTAAATAATACTTTAAATAGATAATAATAAACTTACTAAATAACAATTTTTCCTTTTGGATTATTAAATATATACATACATCACTTGTGTGAAATAAACGGTGTTGAGCTCATCCTTCCTTCTACTCAGGCTTCCTTCGCCGTGCTCCAGAGGGCATATACTGAGGAAGAACGGAGTTTTCAGACAAGCTTTCTTTACCAATATCCTAAGAGTTATGTGTCGAAAAAATTGAGCATTTTTCTCTGATTTCCGTGCCCCTTCTACCAATAATATTTAATATGAAAAAGCTAAAAATACTGATGATACGAAAAATACTTAGCAGAAAAAATAAAGGATGAATTCTTCATGCTAATAGAAAGTTGAACATGGAGCATTTTGGACTATTAGACAACATGCAGAAGATGAGGAGACCCACCCCAAGGAGACGTAGCAGTTGCCGAGGACAATCTTCGTATCATAAATACATTAAGCTCAAGTAAATACTAATGTATGCTCTACCTCTTTCATTTTGCCCGCGGAGCTTTCTCACATAAGATTCTTATTAGCAATAAATTCTCTGTGCTACCATGGTGACCTTATAGCTTAAAATGTTCAGTTATTTTTTCGGCCAACTTTGGATGTGTTCTGAATGTTTTATCTGAACTTTTTTTCCAGATACTCCTCTGGTTGACATTTGCATAGTCATTTGCATAATGTTATTCCTGATAAAGCTCTGGTTCTCTGAAGAAGAAAATTAGCAATTATTATTTTGCCATGGACTGAATGATAGCACAGGATGTTAGCTACCTTAAACCTGGCTTAAAAACTTTTGAAATCAGGCATAAAAAGAATATGAAGACATGCAGTATTAAAAAAATTACCATCCCGACCCACATGGTACAGACTTCTCTTTCAGTGATTAATAGTGTCCACTGGAGGTCTGTGGGGAGCGGGCAAGGGCAGGAGTTGTCAGTTGCTGGAAAGGCAGGGAGAGCAGGCAAATTATTCTGAGCAAAGCATTTAACGAGGGCTTTGTGAGCGTGGAGGGCTGCCATGCTGTATGACAGCTGGCACTGAAGAGTCACATTATTAAGGCCATGCAATTCTGTCCATCTGCAGCTCAGCAAAAGGGCAGTAATGGCTCAGGGTAGCCCAGAGCAACACTTGGTTTTAATTACAATTTTCCCTTATTGAAAAACACTACGTGTGTGTGTGTGTGTGTGTGTGTGTGTGTTCCACACCCCCATATGCACATACATTTTTGTTTAAGGGAGGATTTTTTATACTCTCAACACATCTTTTAAATTGCTCTCTCTCTTCTCATGGCCATCAGAAAAGACCTCTCCTGTTCCCTGAGAAAGAAGTGCCCAGCTGTGCTTTCTCCCCCACTTACGGTGACAGGCGTCAAGTCACATCATGCCGCGGACGATGGGGTGAGGAAGAGGGCTGCAGGCAAAAGCTAATCACCATTGTGTCATGCACCCACAATATTAAACAACTTCAACATTTCTGGTGGGCTGAGAAAAACCAAGGGTCACCAACTCTTTATAAATGTGACAACAGCAGATTCTTTAATAAAACGACTCCTAAAAATAGATTTATTTAAATAAAAATTTTACTTTATTTATTTACTTATTTCTTTGACAGTGAGAGAGAGACAGAGATCACAAGCAGGCAGAGAGGCAGACAAAGAGAGGGGGAAGCAGACTCCCTGCCGAGCAGAGAGCCCGATGTGGGGCTCCATCCCAGGACCCTGAGATCATGACCAGGTTTTAGACCAGGTTTAGACCACAATGATTGGCCGCTTAGAATAAAAGGCAAGCATTAATTTGTCTTCAGTGGCTTTTCTGAAATATTTCAGAAAAATTCTTAAGCCTCAAGGTTAAAAATCGTAATTTCAAGCTGAGTACATCAGAGAAGAGGAAAGAAAGGAGGGGAGTGAGTCTTGAGCCCTGGTTTTGAGCCAAGGACTCCGACTAAGCTTTCACATATTAAATCACAGTCCATGCATCTGTTTGTGTGGACAGCTAATACCCGAGATCAATATTTTGCATCAACAAACCACAGAGTTTGCGTCTACTAAGATAATTTGTCTATATCCATGTCAGAATATAGTCAGCTAGCGTCATGGCACAAGGCAGCCTCATAACCTGTCTTAACTCTTACCTCCAAAAGTTGAAGAATAATATAAAAGAGGAGAATGGATTTTGAAAAAGGAGAAAAAAGAAAAGACACATCTGTTTTAATTGTCCACACCAACTGAACTCAGCTCAATACATCTATTTTGAGGTGTTAACACATTTTATGCAATTTTATTACTTAAAATTCAAGGGGGAAAGTCATTGGCTATTTCAGCATTTAGTTGTTTACAGGTACAATAAAAATTGAATATATGTCCAAGCCCACTCTAATGAATTTATAAGGGTCATACAAGTATCTTTTGCTATCATTTGGAATAGTGGACCTGCACAATTTTGTTCTATATTTTTGAACTGAAGTAGGCTCTAACTCCTTACAAAGTTAAGATTCCAGATTTAGATAGACTACTTTTTAAAAATCTGGAAATGTTGATGATACAGGAGGGAAAAAACAGTTCACAAAACTATGCCCAGTGTCGTTGCGATTATTTTTTATTTTATCAATGCGAATCAAGTGTCAGTTGACACCATTCTGCCTTCAAGATTAACCGGAATTGTTGCCGCCGCCTACCTGAGTCCCAGGGGAGTCTGGGGCCATCTCCACAGTTTCTGTGCACTCCGGGTTTGACCGGTTTTATTTGGGGCGCCAGGTTTCTCCTCCCAAACTTTGCGTCTCAAGCAAACACCGGCACCGTGACGTTTTTCCGCGCACGGACCCAGCTGTGGGACTCGACCGTTTTCATCTCCCCTGAAACACCCACACAAGGCATTAGGATGTGAAGCCAAACAACAGAGATTTGGGGTGACCAAAGAGGATCATATATCACAGGCGTCTAAATGAAGTCTTAGACGTCCTTGTGCCTTGTTCCTAAAAGTCGCCTGAGCGCCCCACCGTAGGAATTGCTCGCTTGGAACTCACTTGCGATGCAGGCTGTAGCTCCCCGCCTTGCTGCCCTGCTCACCTCCCATCTTCTCTCTTTCCTCCCCTCTTCTCTTCCCATAACTGCTCTCCCGTTCATTTCACGCGCAAGGCGAGCTCACTCTCCCTGCTGTTTGCTTCTAAACGTGCTCTAGTGCCTCATTTTCTGTATACAAGAGACTTACTAAGCACTTTTCCTAAACAGCTACAATTTCATTCGGCCACGTTCTCTCTCTCTCCCTCTCCCTCTGACACACACACACACACACACACACACACACACACACACACACACTCTTTATCAGGCACACATAAGTAATGTAGTAAATATTAAATTTTTTATTACATAAAATTACTTTTATCGTCAGAAAACATGATTAAGAACATATAAACATATATTTTGAAATAATAACTTTCTAGGCTTTCTTCTCTCTGTTGGTCTGGAAACTGCTGGCCAAGTTGCTTGGGGAATGCCCACTGTCAGACTGAAATGTAAAGTAACGGTACTAAATACCTTTCATCTTTGTAATTCCCTAATATCAGAAGAGCTGAATTCAAAAGGTTTCTCTCTCTCTCTCATTTTTCTCAGAGGTGTTTCATTCGAAGTCCCTACAGGAATCGGGTATGGCTATTTCTGCCAAGTTACATTCCAGATGGTCGAGCTGGGGTCTGGACTATAAACGGGATCCTTAAAATGGTTTTCAAAAATAAGAAAACATGTACATGTGCTTACATGTTTCAAACCACATGTAGCAAACATTGGCTGTTAACACAACAGACACCCCCCCCCTTTTTTAAATAATGGAGGGGCCCCTATTTGATTCCAGAAGCTGTCCTTCTCCCATATGACTCAAGGATGAATGTTGATCGGTCTAAGCCAATCACTGTGGTACAATTTCTCTCACCGGTGATTATTTCAAACATGGGCGCGTGATCTAGTCCTGGTCAATGAGCTATGGGCAAATACGTCCTGGGGGATGTTAAGAAGTGCTTCCTTCACTCTGAGGGGGAAAAAGCTTAAATCTCCTCTTCTACTCGGTGTTTTCATATCTGCACGTAATACCCGGAGCCGCAGCAGCAATCTTGCAACTATGAGGACAGTGAAGCTAACGGAGGAGTCTGACAGAATGAGACGGCAGAGTGACAACACAGAAAGAACCTGAATCCTTGATGACATCATTTACCTCTGAATGAACCAACCTTGGAGCTGCCTCAGCACTTATTTTTTTCTGAGAGAAAATAAACCGCCTCCTTATTTAGCCAGTGGAGCTTGGGTTTTTTGGCGAGTGGTAGAGAAAGCATCCTGATACGCTGTCCTCAAGCCCATTGACTAAAACGAAACACAATATTTACGCTAATTTGAACACAATATTTACACTAAGCCAATGTGTGCTGCCATCTCGGAGGCTGTCATTTTCATCTTCATGCTTAAAGACGCCTGGTCTCATTCACCAGCAGCTCTGGCATTGCTCTGTGTTTATGAGGCCTTCTTGGCAATTAATAGCAGCTGTTTCTACTCAGAAAAGTGACTATTGGACCCCACGGTTTCTTCTCCATTTTACCAGATGCTCTTTGAAAGGAGAAGGGTGCTATAGAGGCCACAGATTAGTCACCTCACAGGAATGGCTGCTCCCGGCTCAAAGACAAATTTATGGGAAGAGGAGTCACCGAGGTAATCGAGGTTCTATGATTTGATGGAGGCAACTAACAGCACCTCTTCATTCCATCCCCTAGGTGTAGACCTAGATTCGGTTCACACATAGCAGAATGACATTTTATAGAAATATAGACAGAGATGGCACAGTGAATTCTGAAAAGACCGACTTGTTTCAGAAGAGCCTCTGTTACCCTACCGTTTCTTGCTCTCCGGCCCCAGAGCTTTCCGGATCCACAAAGCAGCTCGGTCCTGTCATGTCCCTGCTGGTTTGTAGTATCGTCTCACCGGGCAGTGGGCTGGGTGCGGCCGGAAGTGCTCATGGCGCAAGAACGACCGGAGGCCGCCATCTCCACCACCTGACATCTGGGTCCCGGCTCCTCTTTGGGGCATGAGTGACTTCTCTCTATTATTAATCCTATGTATTCCATATTCTAAAGTTTGATTTAACTTGGCAGATGATTATAAAATATGATCAACCCATATCATTTACAAGCCCATTATCTTCAAAATATTTCAAAAGAAAACCTTATGGATTATGTATGTGTCTCTCAGCTCATCTCCCAAAGGCCAAACGTTGCGAGCGATTTAATATGTGCTTTTGGTATTCTTTATATCACAGTATCCATGTGTGATCATTGGTATTAACCCAATTTAAACCTCAACACTTGGTTGTGTGATCTTAAACAAGTATTTAACCTCTTTAAGCCTCAATTTCCTATTAAATCTGACTCATAATTTTATTGCCAAGAGTAAGCGATACAATTTAAATGAAGTGCCTGGCCCAGGGCTGGGCAAGAAACAAACGATCAACTAATATGAAGAATTGTGATTTATCATCATTGCTAACGATTCTGCAAAGAACTTTGGAGTTTGACCTAGGAGACCTAAGTTTGGTTTCATCATGGTCCCCTTTTCCTTCCTTAACCATAAAATTGAGGGGAAAAATCATCCTAACTTTGAAGACTTAAGTGACTTTAAGCCAATGCTAAATCCTTTATTTTCTAAGGTTTTATTTACTTTAGAGCAAGAAAAAGAGGGATCATGAGTAGGGGGAGAGGCAGAGGAGAGGGAGAGAGAGAGAGAGAGAATCTCAAGCAGAGTGCCCGTTGAACATGGAGCCGGATGTGGGGCTCCATCTCAGGACCCTGAGATCACAACCTGAGCCAAAATCAGGAATTGGACGCCTAACCCACTGAACCACCCAGGTGACCCACCAATGCTAGGCTTCTGATTTTACAGGCAAAATTTTGGCACTATTGAGAGTTAGATTAAAATTTCATTTCAAAATACTTGTTCAATTCAGAAAACTGAAGTTTTCGCTCTAATAAATACAGTAATGCTTCTTATTCTCGCGTAAGGAAAGACAATGGAGAGACAAGGCAACAAGGAGTCCCCGGGAAAGTCTCAGATTTTAGTACATCATACCGGACAGCCAAGAGTTAAGAGTCGATCCACAAGGGGGAGACAGTTACATGCTAATTTCCTCAGGGAAAGCAGGAAAAAAAAGAAGAAAGAAAGGAAAAGAATAAAAGTATGATTATATTCAAGAACTTCTTGAGATTTCTAAGTGTTTTAAATTTAGCAATTTTTTTAAAGGGTTTAGTTTTCTATTCTATTAAAGTAAAATCATCTTAGGACTTAGCAAATCTTTGAACGTGGAGATAGACGCATGCACACCCAAATTTCCACTAGCGAGTCCATCAAAAAGTGTGAGGGGAGCAGAAGGAGGAGGAGGAGGCCGGGATGGAAGCAAGCAAGAGTACTTGCTGTAACCCCAGCCGGCTGGGTTCCAGAACCACGGGTGCATGCGGCGTGCAGTGACCTCCGGGCGTTCTTCCAGAGTGAAACTATTTTATTACCTCTTCTCTGCCACTCCCCTGCTGTTTATTTCTTTCATTTTGATTTTAAATGTCTGCACTGACACCCGAAAGTGCCCAGCGAGGGGTACTTTTCACTACGTGAGGGGAAGGAGGTTAACTAGTATAACTAGTATACACATACTTCAGATCACAATGCTCTGCGCCCAAAACTAATACATTGCTACAAGTCAATTATATCTCAATAAAGCTGGCGGAGGGGGGTTCTGAAGACAGGCAGATGGAGGGGGGTAACAGTTCCACAACAGTGTGAATGCACTTAGCAGTGCGCTTAAAGATGGTCAGAAGCATACATTTTGTTCTATATATGTGACCACAGTGATGTTTTAGTGTTAAATTATGAAATAGTTTTTAAAAAGATTTTATTTATTTATTTGACACAGAGACAGAGAGCATAAGTAGAGGGAGCAGAAGAGGGAGAGGGCGAAGCAGGCTCCCCGCTGAGCAGAGAGGACGCCAGGATCATGACCTGAGCTGGAGGCGGAGGCTCCACCTGAGCCACCCAGGTGCTCCTAATTATGAAATATTTAAAACATACAGAAAAGTACATAAAATAGCATTTGTGTAAGCTCCTGGATTTAATAAATGCTTACATTTTGCCATGTTTGTTTCATTTATTTTTTCAAGAAACAAATCATCACCACCAAATGTGGCTACCTTCCCCTCCTTGCCCCATCTAATTGATTACTCTTACTCCTCCAGAGAGGTAGACACTCTTGTGTGGATCTTTCCTATGGATATTTTAACATTTTACTATATAAGAACAAATAATATTGTTTTATGTGGTGTTTGAATTAGGCAAAGAATAATGTCTTTGCAACTTGCATTTTTACCCATTTTGGTGGGGGATAAGCCACAGTGACCTACATAGTCTGTTTATTTTTGAATCCTGAATATTATCCCATTGTTTGAAACTCCCACTGATGGACATATAAGTTGTTTTTACTTATTGACTGTCATAACAAGTGCTGCCGTGATCACCTGTGCATGTTGCCCAGAGTGTGTCTATAAGACTTTGACTGGTACACAGTCCTAGTACTGGAACTTTGGGGTTCCAAGGAAATGCACATTTTCCATTTCACTGGATATCAAGTTGATCTCCAGAGTGGCTGAACAATTTTAATTCCCCCGCTTTCACTGGAAAAAGTCCTATTGCTTCCCTCCTTGCCCTCACCGAACGTGGGTATTATTATCACCCCCCCCCAATCTAATGGGAGTGAAGTGATATCTCCTTGTGAGTTCAATTTGCCCTTTCTCCCATCAGTGAGATGGGTTTTCACAAGTTTACTGGACATTCTGGCTTCTTCTTTTATAAACTGCCTGCTTCTTATACTAAAATGTCCCTAAGAACAGGAACAAGTCTGCATTATTCATGGTGCACACTTGTCACCCAGCCCATCATAGGTCACCATAACTATTTGCTGAATGAATGAATAAATGAGTTTCCAGATGCTCTGACAGGCTCTAGGTAAAGTATTATGTTAAAAATGTTAATGACATGTTTGGGTAGAGTGGTGGCCTGGAGAGGTCAGGGAACCTGCTTGCACTTTCTCCAGAACTTGCACTACCCAACTCTTCCATTTGGCTGTTCCTGAGTTACATCCTTTTATAATCATCCACTGATGGGCCTGACATATTCCAGAGTCCTTAAGGCAGCTGGCTTCAGTTTTCCATCTGGCAGAGTCTTGGTGAGCTCCAGATCTCTTCAGGGATTAAGAGCACCACATTATTTGGGAAGAACTTGGGACACATTGACCACAAGTATTGATGGAACCGATGACAAGAAATGCTGAGTCCACTAGAATTGAAGCCCAGTGTGAGGCTTGAACTCATGACCCTAAGAGCAAGACTGCAGTTGAGATCAAGAGTTGGATGCTTAACCGACTGAGCCACCCAGGGACCCATAGACTAGTTTCTTAAGAATCAGCAGAATTGGCTGTGGCAGCTGCAGGAGCAGTGGCCATGGCGGGAGCGGGAGAAGAGGCAGCTACAGATCATTGAGATGGCCGCGCCCCGAGGCCCAGCCCTGGGGTGGAAAACCGCACCACAGAGGTGGAAATTCTCCCAGTAGGAATATTTGTGGGGGAGGAGTCAAGATGGCAGAGGAGTGGCAGACTTAGATGATATCAGGTAGCAGGAGATCATCTAGATAGTATATCAAACCATTCCAAACATCTACAAATTCAACAGGAGATCAAAGAGAAAAAGAGCAACAATTCTAGAAACAAAAAATCGACCACTTTCTGAAAGTATTTTATTCTCTCCTTCATATATTCTTATCTGGATAAAATGACAAGGCGAAAAAATTCACCACACACAAAAAAAAAGAACAAGAGGCAGTACCAAAGGGTAGGGACCTAATCAATACAGACATTGGTAATAGATCAGACCTAGAGTTCAGAATGATGATTCTCAAGGTGCTAGCTGGGCTCGAAAAAGGCATGGAAGATATTAGAGAAACCCTGTCCGGAGAAATAAAAGCCCTTCTGGAGAAATAAAAGAACTAAAATCTAACCAAGCTGAAATAAAAAAAGCTATTAATGAGGTGCAATAAAAAATGGAGGCTCTTACTGCTAGGATAAATGAGGCAGAAGAGAGAATTAGTGATACAGAAGACCAAATGACATAGAATAAAGAAGAATAAAGAAGCTGAGCAAAAGAGAGACAAACAATTACTGGACCACGAGGGGAGAATTGATAAGTGATACCATAAGATGAAACAACATTAGAATAATTGGGATTCCAGAAGAAGAAGAAAGAGAGAGGGGAGCAGAAGATATATTGGAGAGAATTATCATAGAGAATTTCCCTAATACGGCAAAGGGAACAACCATCAAAATCCAGGAAGTGCAGAGAATCCCCCTCAAAATCATTAAGAATGGGTCCACACCCCGTCATCTAATAGTAAAACTTACAAGTCTTAGTGACAAAGAGAAAATCCTAAAAGCAGCCCAGGACAAGACGTCTGTAACATACAACGGTAAAAATATTAGATTTGCAGTGGACTTATCAACAGAGACCTGGCAGGCCAGAAAGGGCTGGCATGATATACTCAGAGCATTAAATGAGAAAAATATGCAGCCAAGAATACTATATCCAGCTAGGCTATCATTGAAAATAGAAGGAGAGATAAAAAGCCTCCAAGACAAACAAAAACTAAAAGAATTTGTAAACACCAAATGAGCTCTACAGGAAATATTGAAAGGAGTCATCTAAGCAAAGAGAGAGTCTAAAAATAGTAGACCAGAAAGGAACAGAGACAATATACGGTAACAGTCACCTTACAGGCAATACAATGGCACTAAATTCTTATCTCTCAATAGTTACCCTGAATGTAAATGGGCTAAATTCCCCAATCAAAAGACACAGGGTATCAGAATGGATAAAAAAACAAAACCCATTAATATGCTGTCTACAAAAAACTCATTTCAGATCCAAAGACACCTCCAGACTTAAAATGAGGGGGTGGAAACAATTTACCATGCTAATGGACATCAAAAGAAAGCTGGGTGGCAATCCTTATATCAGATCAATTAGATTTTAAGCCAAGGACTATAATAAGAGATGAGGAAGGACACCATATCATACTCAAAGGGTCTGTCCAACAAGAAGATCTAACAATTTCAAATATCTATGTCCCTAACATAGAAGCAGCCAACTATATAAACCAATTAATAACAAAAATCAAAGAAACTCATTAACAATAATACAACAATAGTAGGGGACTTTAACACCCCCTCACTGAAATGGACACATCATCCAAGTAAAAGATCAACAAGGAAATAAAGGCCTTAAATGACACACTGGACCAGATGGACATCAGAGATATATTCAGAACATTCCATCCCAAAGCAACAGAATACACATTCTTCTCCAGTGCACATGGAACATTCTCCAGAATAGATCACATCCTGGGTCACAAATCAGGTCTCAACCTGTACCAAAAGATTGGGATCATTCCCTGTGTATTTTCAGACCACAATGCTCTGAAGCTAGAACTCAACCACAAGAGGAAATTTGGAAAGAACCCAAATACGTGGAGGCTAAAGAGCATCCTACTAAAGAAAGAATGGGTCATCCAGGAAATTAAAGAAGAATTGAAAAAATTCATGGAAACAAACGATAATGAAAACACAACAGTTCAAAATCTGTGGGAAACAGCAAAGGCAGTCCTGAGAGGAAAATATATAGCGATATAAGCCTTTCTCAAGAAAGAAGAAAGGTCTCAAATAGGCAACCTAACCCTACACCTAAAGGAGTTAAAGAAAGAACAACAAAGAAAGCATAAACCCAGCAGGAGAAGAGAAATAATAAAGATCAGAGCAGAAATCAATGAAATAGAAACAAACAAACGAACAAAAAACCAATAGAACAAATCAACGAAACTAGGAGCCGGTTCTTTGAAAGAATTAATAAGATTGATAAAGCCCTGGCCAGATTTATCAAAAATAAAAGAGAAAGGACCCAAATAAAATCATGAATGAAAGAGGAGAGATCACAACCAACACCAAAGAAATACAAACAGTTATAAGAACATATTATGAGCAACTATACGCCAGCAAATTTGACAATCTGGAAGAAATGGATGCATTCCTAGAGACATACAAGCTACCACAACTGAACCAGGAAGAAATAGAAAACCTGAACAGATCCACAACCAGTAAGGAGATTGAAGCAGTCATCAAAAATCTCCCAACAAACAAGAGCCCAGGGCCAGATGGCTTCCTAGGGGAATTCTACCAAACATTTAAAGAAGAATTAATTTCTATTCTCCTGAAACTGTTCCAAACAATAGAAATGGGAGGAAAACTTCCAAACTCATTTTATGAGGCCAGCATTACTTTATCCCAAAACCTCACAAAGACCCTATCAAAAAGGAGAATTACAGACCGATATCTTTGAAGAATGTGGATGCAAAAATTCTCACCAAAAGACTAGCCAATAGGATCCAGGAGTACATTAAAAGGATTACTCACCACGAACAAGAGGGATTTATTCCTGGGCTACAAGGTTCAACACCCACAAATCAATGAGGTTCAACACCCGCAAATCAATCAATGTGATATAATACATTAATAAAAGAAAGAACAAGAACCATATGACACTCTCAATAGATGCTGAAAAAGCATTTGACAAAGTACAGCATCCTTTCTTGATCACAACTCTTCACAGTGTAGGCATAGATGGCAAATACCTCAATATCATCAAAGCCATCTATGAAAAACCCACAGCGAATATCACTCTCAATGGAGAAAAACTGAGAGCTTTTCTCTTAAAGTCAGGAACACAGCAGGGCTGTCCACTATCACCACTGCTATTCAACATAGTACTAGAAGTCCTGGCCTCAAAAATCAGACAACAAAAAGAAATAAAAGGCATCCAAATTGGCAAGAAAGTCAAACTCTCACTCTTCACAGATGATATGGTACTTTATGTGGAAAAACCAAAAGATTCCACTCCAAAAGTTCTGGAACTCATACAGGAATTCAGTAAAGTTGTCAGGATATAAAATCAATGCACAGAAATCAGTTGCATTTCTTTACACCAACAACAAGACAGAAGAAAGAGAAATTAAGGACTCAATCCCATTTACAACTGCACCCAAAACTATAAAATGCCTAGGAATAAACCTAACCAAAGGGGCAAAAAATGAGAACTATAAAGTACTCATGAAAGAAATTGAGGAAGACACAAAGAAATGGAAAAATGTTCCATGCTCATGGAATGGAAGAAAAAATATTGTGAAAATGTCTATGTTACCTAAAGCAATCTACACATTTAATGCAATCCCTATCAAAATCCCATCCATTTTTTTCAAATAAATGGAACAAATAATCCTAAAATTTATATGGAACCAGAAAAGACCTCAAATAGCCAGAGGAATGTTGAAAAAGAAAGCCAAAGTTGGTGACATCACAATTCCAGACTTCAAGCTCTATTACAAGCTGTCATCATCAAGAAAGTATGGTACTGGCACAAAAACAGACACATAGATCAATGGAACAGAATAGAGAGTCCATAAATAGACCCTCAACTCTATGGTCAACTAACCTTCAACAAAGCAGGAAAGAATGTCCAATGGAAGAAAGACAGTCTCTTCAACAACTGGTGTTGGGAAAATTGGACAGCCACATGCAGAAAAATGAAACTGGACCATAGCCTTACACCACACATGAAAATAGACTCAGAATGGATGAAAGACCTCAATGTGAGACAGGAATCCCTCAAAATCCTTGAGGAGAACACAGGCAGCAACCTCTTTGACCTCAGCCACAGCAACTTCTTCCTAGGAACATTGCCAAAGGCAAGGGAAGCAAGGGCAAAAATGAACTATTGGGACTTCATCAAGATCAAAAGCTTTTGCACCGCAAGGAAACAGCCAACAAAACCAAAAGACAACTGACAGAATGGGAGAAGATATTTGCAAACGACATATCAGATAAAGGGCTAGTATCCAAAATCCATAAAGAACTTATCAAACTCAACACAGAAAGAACAAATAATCCAATCAAGAAATGGGCAGAGAACATGAACAGACATTTCTGCAAAGAAGACATCCAGATGGCCAACAGACACATGAAAAAGTGCTCCATATCACTCGGCATCAGGGAAATACAAATCAAAATCACAATGAGATACCACCTCACACCAGTCAGAATGGCTAAAATTAACCAGTCAGGAAATGACAGAAGCTGGTGAGGATGTGGAGAAAGGGGAACCCTCCTACACTGTTGGTGGGAATGCAAGCTGGTGCAGCCACTCTGGAAAACGGCATGGAGGTTCCTCAAAATTTTAAAATAGAGCTACCTTGCAACCCAGCAATTGCACTACTGGGTATTTACCCTACAGATACAAATGTAGTGATCCGAAGGGGCACGTGTACCCAAATGTTTATAGCAGCAATGTCCACAATAGCCAAGTTATGGAAAGAACCTAGATGTCCATCAACAGATGAATGGATAAAGAAGAGGTGGTATATATATACAATGGAATACTATGCGGCCATCAAAAGAAATGAAGTCTTGCCATTTGCGACGATGTGGATGGAACTAGAGGGTATTATGCTTAGCGAAATAAGTCAATCAGAGAAAGACAACTATCATATGATCTCCCTGATATGAGGAAGTGGAGATGCAATGTGGGATGTTTGGGGGGTAGGAAAAGAATAAATGAAACAAGATGGAATCGGGAGGTAGACAAACCATAAGAGACTCTTAATCTCACAAAACTAACTGAGGGTTGCTGGGGTGAGGAGGGGGAGAAGGTGGTGGGGTTATGGATAACATCAGGGAGGTTATGTGCTATGGTGAGTGCTGTGAAGTGTGTAAACCTGGCAATTCACAGACCTGTATAATACGTTAATAACGGATAATAATACGTTATATGTTAATAAAAAAATTAAAAAATTTTTAAAAATGTTAATGACAGTAGGTGCTACAGTTATTCCTCACCATGAGGTCCATGGAGGTTAAATAACTTGCTAAGTCCACAGAGCTAATAAATATTGGACACTAGATTCAAACCCTGGTCTGTCTCATGTCAGAGTTCACACACTTAATGGTTCGACATCCTGCCTCCCTTCAAAACTCAACTAGGAAGATAGCAAATAATGAACAAATGTATACAGGATCCTTAATTCTGTTAATAATTCTTTGTCTTAACTTAGCTACCTTATCTTGATTAAATCTCTCAATTAAAAAATGTTTTAATGTCTGAAAATGTGTTTAATGTATTTTAATGTCATTTGTTTTTGGAAAGTGTCAAAGGAATTTTATTAATTTGGAGGCTTTATACCAGCAGAGGGGGGAAATCCCTCCTATATAATGCAAAACTGTTGCCTGCTGCCTCTTCCACCAGGAGACCATTTATATCTGTAGCCCATATTTTTCATCCAAGTTGTAGCCTTATACACCCAACTGCCTATGAGATATTTCTTTTTAATCTCAAACTTGCCTCTCCAAAATGAACTTTTGCTCTTTGCCCCTGCCTCAAATTCATCCCACCTACAGGTTCCCATTCCAACTCCATCCTTCCAGCTGTGAAACGAAAATCTTGGAGCTGCCTTTACTATGCTCTTTCTTTCCCATTTCACATCCCTTCCCTGTTGGCTCTGCCTTAACAACACATGGCAAGCTGGGCCACAGCTCATCCTCCTCTCTGTCATCCTAGTCTGATCACCTTTACTTCTGCCTAACAGGTACTGGTATTTCCCTCCCTTGCCTCTGAAAGTCTATTCTCAACACAGCCGTCAGAGTGATCCTCTTGTAATTCAGGTCATTTTCCTCCTCGGCTCAAAACCTACAAAACATCCCCATTTCACCCTCTAGGAACTAGAGTCCTTAAAATGGCCCAAGATCCCACATAATTCCTCCCTGAGTTTACCTCCTTCCATTCCCTCTCACTCTTCTGCAGCCACACTGACCTCCTTGCTGTCCCCTGTCTCTGGCTCACTGCTCCCTGTAGGCACTGGCTCTCTTCCTCACCTTTGCTGAAATCCCGCTTTTTCAAGAAGTCCATCCTAAGCTCTCCTTCCATGTCACCCTTCTCCATTCCCAATCCTCTGCTCTAATTTTCCTCCTACCATGTTCTACATGACATATATTCATCTCTACACCTGTTAATCATGCCTGCCCCCCTCCAACTAGAATGTAAGGTCCTCAAGGACAAGAGTACTTTTTTGTTTGGTTCACCGAGATACCCCAAGTGATGAGAACAGTGTCAGGCTCAGCTATGGAGGTCGTGCCCAAGTATTTGAGTAAATAAATATTGTGTGCCTACCGAACACCTTTCCCCCTCTTATTTGCCTAACTAAGCAACTCTCAGTTTTGCTAGAGAGACTGTCCCCACCCTAAAGAAGGAATCCCAGTTCTTGCCGATTAACTGGGGTTGGGGTGCAGGTGGCCCCAGTTTTGGAAACCGAAAGGTCAACTTCAAAGATGTTTTTGCAGCGAGGATAGAAGCACACGACCTTGGCTTGACTAAGTGGGTGTAATAGTGCATACGTGAGCACCATACCTGATACCTGGCATCCAAGGAGATCAGAGCACCTGGTTCTTACCAGTCGGCTATGGTAGGGCTCTGGTAGCGTCTGTTCTGCAAGGCAGCAGTCTCCATCATGTTTCACCTATAGCAGCCTAGGGTTTGGTAGGCCATTGCTCCGAGTTGCATTGGTTTTAGTTAGAAAGTCTGTTTTTCTGCCTTTCCAAAAAATACTATGAACTACTTACTATTTTTTCCAAAGTTATTTATTTATTTTATTTGAAAGAGAGAGAGAGAGAGCAAAAGAGAGAGAGAGCACAAGCAGGGTGGAGAGGGACAGGGAGAGGGAGAAACAGGCTCCTGGCTGAGCAGGGAGCCCGACATGGGGCTCAATCCCAGGATCCCAGGATCATAACTGGAGCCAAAGGCAGGCACCCAACAACTGACCCACCCAAGTGGCTCTACTTACTATTCTTTAAATATCATTTTCTGCTTAGAGTGGATTTGGATGTCCGGATCTAAGAAATGTGACAAATATAAGCTTTCTTCTTTTCTTTCTCCCCTTCCTGCTTTCCCTCATTTGAGGAGGGAAATAATATCCTTTGTAAGGATATTATGTCCAGTGATATTAGTGGCCATTTTGCAACCATGAGACAATGGGTATTGAGAAATAGAGCTAGACTCTGAGGTTAGCACCACTGAGAACATCATTAAACCATCCGATTAGCCCCGGGACTGATTGCTTCCAGATTTCTTGCAACATAATGACCAATGTCATAGTGATTTAATAGTTACTTGATTTTCTGGTACTTTCAGTTGAACATGTACTGTTTTAAACTGTACATGGTTCTTCAGTTCTATAAAAGATCTTCATGTACTAAGAAAAATAAGAGCGCATGAACATGGCCTGGAGAGCCCTGTGTGAGAATGGGACAGAGAAAGGGCTAAATTTTTCTGCTTCATGAAATTAGAATTTAGAATTAGAAATTAGAATTAGAATTAGAATTAGAATGTGGCAATTTCTGTTGATAACTTGGAGCAAGGGAGAAACAGAATGAAGTGAATCAGAAGGAAGTGAGAAATGCATGGAGGTTATATAAAGAGAAAAAAAAATGGCACTTCTGTGTAGACTGAAGAAAGCTACCGAGAGCATCACACCTGCCATAATAACAAGAAAAAACTGCATAAATTACAAAATCAAAATTTTCTTGAACCTGTCAGAGAGCTGAGTTCATAAGAAGCCAATTAACCTAAAATCTAAGGAAAGACAGGCCCCTCCAAGGAGAGAGGATGGAAACATATATCAGGCCAGGGCAAGGAAGGGACACTGGGTGCCATCTACACAAATAAGAAGAATACAGCTAAAATGTTCCCGAGCTCCTAAATGCCAAGTGTGACGCCGAGGAATTCCACAGACACAAAAGAAGCATGCACTGCCTCTCAGTCTCCACCAACATCCACTTTACCCCAAGTACTACCGAGAAAGAACTCGGGGCAGGACAGAAGACACGAGCCAGCCTTATTTGGTGGTGGATATCTAGAGGAGATGAGTGGCTACCATGGAGGTAAAAACACAAACCCTCTCTGGACCCATCTTCCCAGTGGAAAAAAATCATAAGCTGCTGGGGCAGAGGGAGGGGAGGGGGAATGGAGGAGACAAAGCTTGCCCCTAGATACATTCTGGGCCCAGGCCATTTGAGATCTTCTGTCACTGGTAGAGGAGCAGGGAATTCTCTCCCTTGTAATGCCCTTCAAAAATACAAAGAAGAGCTTGCCTGCCAGTGGGAGAAGAGGCAGAAGCACTAAAAAATATTGACCCCCAAGATCCAGTGAGACAGGGCTTACCTAATATGGGGGTTGGATCAAGACAATAGAGGACCGCCCTCCGATTCCCATCAGCAGCAGGCGGGCTAGCTAGCAAGCGCCCAATAACAAGCAACAGCACTTTACTGCTGAGGGCGGAGTGAGGGCATGAATAGGTCCACCTGGGGGGTAGGTACCCAAAGGTACAAGCTGAGGGCAGAAACAAAAGAGCATTAAGAAATGCCCTGTAGCCACCCAGTATCCGCCATCAGCACAACATCATGCCAAAGGGATTTAAGGTTGGCGGTAGAGTAAAGGTAACCCAGCAGCAATACAACCAAACCCATCAAGCTCTGACTAGATTGCCTCAGCTCCCCACACGCATGGCCTAGTAGAAGAGGCACACTCATTCTCAGGCATGAATTCAATTTACCTCAGTCTTTCCTGTTCTGTACATTATATCTAGAATTCAATTAAAAAAACATACAAGGGGCGTGGGGGAGCAAGGGAAAACCAACCTCAAGGCAAAGCAATCAACGCAGCCAGACTCAACAATGACATGGAATATGGGACAGGGAATTTAGGAGAACAGTGACTAACACATCGGAGCACCTGGTGGTAAAGATGGACAACACGAACACATGGACGGCGTTTCCACAGAGAGGAGAGAACTACTGGGAGACTCCAGTGGAGTCTTCTAGAAATAGAAACCACAGCATCCAGAATGAGGAGAATCACCAATGGGATATCCACGGCCTCGACACAACTCAGGATACCATAAAGGAATTTGAAGAGAGGTCGACAGAAGTTGTCCAAACGGAGACACACGCAAAAAAACTAAAAAAACAACATTAGAAAATTGAATCTAGCAATAAGAATGCTGCATCGTACCAAATGGGGTTTATCTCTGAAATGCAATTCAATATTTCAAAACCAATCACATTATTCACCATATTAAAAGACCAAGGAAAAGAAGCATATGATCATTTCAAAAGATCCAGAAAAAGCATTTGACAAAATTACTATTCACTTTAGAAACTCTCAGCAAGCTAAGAATAGAGCAGAACTTCCTTAATCTGATAAAGAGCCTCATTTAAGAGCCTACCGCAACATCACTAAATTTAATGGCGAGACCGATGGCTTTCCCCAGAAGATCAGGACGAGGGTAAGGACATTTGCTCTCACCACTCCTACCAGCATATTGCTGGGGAGTGCCACCACTACAATAAGGCAAGAAGAAAAGAGGCATACAGATTGGAACGGAAGAAACAAAGCTGTCTCTATTTGATGGTCCAAATAGAAACCCCCAGAAGTTTCCATATGTGCGCTCTATGCAATGAGCGAGTTTAGCGAGGTAGCACTTTACACAAGGTCAGTACATGAAAATCAGTGTATTTGAATATACTAAGAATGAACAATTGGAAATTGAGTTTTTTATGTGTAGCATTTATAAAGGTATTGAAAACATGAAGGACTTGGGTATAAACCCAACAAAGTATGTGGAGAATTTGCATATTGAAAGCTATAAAGAAAGCTCTGATGAAAGAAATTAAAGACCTAAGCAAATAGAGAAATTACTGTGCTCATGAATTCAAACATTCAATATTGTTATTCATTCACCCCAAATTTATCCAAAGAGACAACCTAACTCAAAATCACAGCAAGACATTTTGTAAAAATAGATAAGCTGATACAAAAACTTATATGTAAAAGCCAAGACTAAAAAAACTAAAAAATTTTGAAAAAAAAGAACAAGGCCGTGATTCTGATTTTAAGAATTCTTATAAAGTGACATTAATCAAGACTATGTAATAGAGTTAAAGTAGACAAATTGATAAAATAAAATTAATCAAAATTTACAACTTCTCTAAGATATACAAGCAAGACACAATTCTGTTCAATGGGACAGAATAGAGCCCAGAAATGGAACCACGCATATGTGGTCGATTGAGTGTTGGCAAAGATTCCAAGGTCACTGGGATAGTTAAATTTATGTGTTAACTTGACTGGGCCATGGGATACCCAGAGATCATGTTAAACATCATTTCAGGGTGTGTCTGTGAGTGTTCTTTTGGAAAGAGATTAGCACTTGAGTTGGTTGACTGAGTAAAGATGGCCCTCTGCAGTGTGGGCGAGCATCACCCAATCCACTGAGGCCCCAAACGGAACAAAAAGGCAGAGGAAATCTGCTTTCAGACTGGGGTTCAACAACATCTGCGCTCCTGGTTCTCAGGCCTTTGGACTTGGACTAGAATTAAACTACCAGATTCCCTGGGGCCCCAGCTTGCCGATGGCAGATGGTGGTACTTCTCAGCCTCTGTAATTGAATTAGCCAGTTCCTCATAATAACTAATTATATTTACTTTTATATGTGATATAAAAATATAATATTTATAATAATATATCTTATATAACATATAAATATTATATAATATTTTTATAATATTATAACTTTATATTATATTTTTATGATGTTATAATATAATGGTTTATAATATTATCATACTATATTATAAACTATTATAATATTTATGATAATTATAATATATATCTATCTGCTGTTGGTTCTGAGTCTTTGGGAAACCTTACCTAACACAGTAATTTAAGTGAGAAAGGATGGTGTTGTCAACAAATTGGTTGGAACAACTGGACATTCATATGGAAAAAAGTAACCCTTTATTCCATATCTTGCACCATATGCAAAAACGGACCTAAGCCTAAATATTCGTCTAAAACTATAACGTTGCTAGAAGAAAACGAGCAGAAAAATCTTTCTGACCTTGAGTTGGGCAAAATATTTTTACCTACCACACTAAAAGCATTATTCATAAAAGAAAACAATGATAAATTAGAATTAACCAAAATTTAAAACTTCTTTTTAAGAGAGACAGTTCAGGAAATTAATAGACAAACTACAGACTGGGAGAAATATTTGCAAACCACATCTGATGAAGAAGCACTTATATCCAAAATTTACAAAGAACCTTGAAAACTCAACATTAAGGAAACACACCATCCAATTTTTAAAAAATAGGTGGAAGATCTAGACACTTCCTCCAAAAAGATATATGGGCAGCATGTAAGCACATAGAAAGATGTGCAAAAGTATTAGTCAAGAGGAAAATCAGATTAAAACCACAATAAGATACCACTGTTAGAGTCGCTAACAGAAAACCTGACATAAAGGGACGCCTGGGTGGCTCAGTTGGTTAAGCGGCTGCCTTCGGCTCAGGTCATGATCCCAGCGTCCTGGGATCGAGTCCCGCATCGGGCTCCTTGCTCGGCGGGGAGCCTGCTTCTCCCTCTGCCTCTGCCTGCCATTCTGTCTGCCTGTGCTCACTCTCCCTCTCTCAAAAATAAATAAATAAGTAAATGAAAAAGAAAAAAGAAACCCTGACGTATGGTGTGCTACAGAGGATGGGAAGCTTCTGGACAACTTATCCATTGCTGATGGGAATGTGCTATATTACAACCATTTCTGAAGTCTGTCTGTCAGTTTCTTACAAAGTTAAACATATACTTACCCCATGATTCAGTAATCCCATCCCAGGTATTTATACCTAAGAGAAATGAAGACTTCCATTCACATATAAGCCGCATGTGCCTGTTTATAGTGACTTTATAAACACCAATAATGGGAAACAGTTTAAATGTCTTTCAACGGGCAAGTGGATCAGAAGACAAAACTATGGTACGCTCATCCATGGACTGTCACTCCGTATAGGAACAAAAAAAACACTGATTCACGTAGAGCCATGAGTGAATCTCAAAGGCATGATGCTGAGTAAATAAAGCCATATACAGTGCGATTCCTCTTTAATTCCTTTTTTATGACACTTTATGATATAGGGACAGAAAGCATCAGGAGTAGCCAAATGCTGAGGGTTAGGTGAGTGGGTGTCTAGAAGGGAGGATTGGGTATTTGGGGTCATCGAAATGTTATTTGATTGCAGTGGTGGTCACACAACTGTAGCATTTGTCAAAAGTCATGAAACGTTTATTCACTAAATGGTGAATTTTGCCATATATAAATCACACCTCCATATACGTGACTTTAAAAAAAAGGGAGAAAGAGAAGGAAGGAAGGAAGGAAGGAAGGAAGGAAGGAGGGAAGGGAGCAAAGAAGGTAGAGGTTATCCAGGGTTTTGAAGAGGTTAGAAATTCCCCATGAAAAAATGGCAAAGGAATTTTAAGAGAGCAATATCTAAATCTCATTTCCATCTTCAGCTACTCCAACCCTTAAAAAAAGAAAGATCTTTTCATCCAACACCAGCAGCACAGTGGGAAATTCAGGAACAGAATGAAGTTAAGTGTGGCAGCCTTGCCTGGAGCCCCTCTCAGCCAAGGCCAGTAGCCACAGCATGAATCAAGGGGGGGACAACAGAACCCCGAGGACCAGGGTTCAGGTGAGTAGGGCCCAAGTGAGTGGTGCAGCAGGGCACATTGGAGAAGTAGGCTGTTTTGGACCGACCCTAGAGCAGAAATGAGACAAGCTCCCTTTTCTCCAAAAGTACCAGAGAAGATAATCCTTGAAAGGACATTGGCAGATGCTTGGCTTACAATTTTCAAAGAATAACACAGACCCAATTTTTTCCCTCTACTACATATCATCAAGTTGTATTGAATTAATATTTTACAACAGAAGTATGAACAGAGCCCTGATTCCAACATTTGCTTGTCATCTTCCTGCTTTGTGAATTATTGCCACTGTAACGCATACATTACACATTTGTTCCACTTAGAGTTATAAAAACATCAAAATCTGTCCTTGCGTTGCTAACAAATACGATGGCAATGCCTTGAGCTCCTTTTGTAGAAAATGAATAGTATCTCTTCATTCTATTTTTTTAAATGATGTAAGGCTTAACTTGGATAAGCGTTCAATGCTGCTTTTCAGAAATATTCTTTTTTTTACAAATTAGATAGGCTCAGCATTTTATTTTATTTGGGTCAGCTTTCCACAAATACCCTAAGTATAATTTTTCTACTTTGTAAGCTTAAAAAAAGAGAGAAAATGTGGAGGAGGAGGAGAGTGGCCAAGTCAGTTGGGAAAATCTGGCATAGAATTTCTCTGTGGTATTAACAATGCATATTGGTATAGGAGAGGCCCTCGAGAATTTTGCAGTAAAGAAGCCCATGTAACTGTGCTGGGACCAGGGATATTTTGCTCTGTGTGCAGCACAGCTCCTAAGAAAGGGAAGCACTCTGTCACTGTTCTTGAATGAAGCAGTATGTCCACACTGTATGTGATCAGACAAGCCTTTCTCCGAAAACATCTGTTCAACAACCTTCCTATCCGTGTTCTCAAAAACTGCTGATTGAGCCATTTTAAAAAAATTAAATCAATGCCCAGGGGATTTTGGAGTTGGTTTTTTTTTTAATTCACAGTTTTAAAAGCAAAATTGGCATTGCCCAATAAAGAAAAAAAGAGGGAAATTTTCCTTTTTAAAAAAATCACTGAACGTCCTATTGTCAGATGCAGTCGGGTCCTTCTTCTGCCCTTTAGAGTTCAGCTAAAATGTGGTGAGTTCAGCAGTTTTCAAATTTGGGGACTTTTTGTCTTAGACACCAGGAAGTTGGTTAAAATGATATCCTGACTTTTTACCACTGTCATTTCAGTTTTTAAATGACAAAGCAAAAAAATAATAAAGCTACAAATTATGTATTTTATAGGGGTTGGGAAAGTTCAGTTAATTACAGTCCTTTTAAGATTGATTTTCACAACTTATCTGGTCCCAGAACGGCCTGGAAATAAGAACTGTCAAGACAGGTTAAGGAAGCCAGTCTTCAGTTCTGTGGATCAAGTAGACAAGAAGGATATCAAGTCTCGTGGCACAGCTCCGTTCTTGCGGGGAGGTGAGCAGTTGGAGTAGGAGGTGGTTGGAGAGGTTTCGAGAGTTAGGAAAGGCTTTTGGATTCTAGAAGCATTGTCCCCGGGAAGGTCCACCAGGATGTACGACTCTCAGCTTCCCTTACCACCTTGACTGTCCTTTCCTGTCAGAGCTCGAGGTCCTCCAGAGTCCTACAGGAAGGTCAGACAACAGGCACTTGCCCGCACACACCGAAAGCACGTCCTGGTTCCTCCTTGGTCATGGTGGTTTCCCGGTGGATTTCCAAACACAGGAGAGGCGAGAGCATTGGCCTGTCCCAGGCTCCACCTGGAGAGCCAGCAGGAAGCGCTCGGCCCGCCCGGTGGGGGGACGGGAAGTCGCTCTCCTACAGGATGAAGCCAGTCTTATGGGAATCGGGAATGGGTGGGAGGAGGTGGGCTGGTGAAGGTACAGACAGAAGAGCAGGAGAGTCGGAAGGTAAGAGGAGTCACCAACTCGCCAAATAAAGGAATTCCAGGGATTGAAGGGGGACTGCGAAGCAGGGCTGCGAGGACACGGATGGGAAGCTCTTCTCCCTGCTGCTTCTGTGGCCCGTGGCCTAGTAGCTGGTGGCAGGCTCAGGGCTGCCGTTGGTCAGCATGGCCAGGGATCTGAAGCGTGGGATGCAGAGTAGAGTGAGGGGAAGCTTTGTCCACAGGTCACCATACATAACCCCCAAAAGACCTTCAGAAGGCAGTGGCCCCTGCCTCTCTCTTCTGTTGTCTCGTGCACGTTCCGCTTCCGGCCAAGTGTACCCTGACCCAGGCAAGGAAGGGGGTTTGGGGAAACAAAGTTCTCGGTGAGATAGACTGACGCGGACACAAGCCACCACACGGTCTGTCCGCTCGGCGGCTGAAACCACCAACTACGCGCGAGGCCCACTGCACGGCCAGCTCCTGCTCCTGCTCCTGCTCCTGCTCCTGCTCCTGCTCCTGCTCCTGCTCCGATCCCGATCCCGCTCCGATCCCGCTCCAGCTCCCGCTCCGCCTGGATGTCATCCGCCATGCGCCGTCTTTGCGCTCCTGTCATTTCCAGGATGGCAACGGAGACAGCATCTCTGTTCGGCATCACCGATTATCAGAGTACTGCCACACGTCCAAAGGAGGGTCAACAGAGTACCCCTCTTTAAAAAATATTCTTTTCTCTCTAATTACTCTACTCCAGACTCTCATAGGCCTAGGAGGTGTCTGTATCGCTCCCACGGCAAAAGCCCTGGACTCAGACATCAGTCCGGGCTTTCATTCACCAATGAAGTTACCTGGTCTCTCCGTATAATCTGAGAAGATATGGATTATCCCTGAGGAAGTTTCTAGTTCTAACATTCCATAATTCTACATTTGTGGAAATGCTATGTCTGGAGAGGCAAGTCTGCCGTTTTTGTGCAGAGGATGAGAATCTGCCAAAGAAAACCTCCAGTTTGTGGAAAAGAAAAGGCAGTAGTCATCTTTCCTCATTAGCAGCCCCAGATTCCGCTACCTCAGCCACATGCCGGTTAGTCACCTCCCGTAATAACCTTCACCTCAGCTCCAGGCAGCTGCCTGGGCTGGGGCCGAAGTCTGTGGTTGTGAGTCACAGGCTCTTAGAGCCAGGAATCCCAAGGAGACCACGCAAGGCAATTTGCTTCCCATAGCTGGCTTCCCACGAACTGACTTCTTCTCCAAAGAGAAAAATAGCATTGTGGTTTGTGAAATATCACACAATGTTTCCTCCTAAACTCACGGCTCCAGAGGTGAGCTCTTTTCCTCCAACTGGAAAAACGTGGGGACTTCGGTTTTAGTCATTATGATCAGTTGTCAGATCCACAGCTCCTTCGTGGGACATTAAGTCAGAGCGGATGCCGTGCTCAAGAGAATACAATCATTGATACAATCTGTTCCCATCTGGGAAGTCTGATGAGGCTACTTGTCCTTCTGGAATTTTCCCTTTGCTAAATTTTAAGGCGTGGGTTGAAGCAAGGCTTGGTAACAGCGCACACCTCCAAGGCCATACTTGCCTCCCCAACAGGTATGCTCACCTTATCTCCTTGCTGGGCTTCTCCGAGGTGTCTAAAAAATACTCATGGCTAGTCCTCTCCCTGCTGCTGCTCTCTGAAAAGTCAGGAAGGAGGTGGGGCCAACCCTGCTTTTCACTCATCACACCCTGGTCAGCCTCCGCTGCCCAATTTCTAAGTTTGAGAGGAAACAGGAAATGCAAGTTGCAGACTATAAAAAGAGTTTGGAGAGGATCAAAGGTTGGTGGAAATGGAAACCCAAGTCATGTTTTCTGCAGAGTTAGCACAATGGGCCCTAGGGAACGGGGGGAGGTGGCTGCATGGACAGTGTCACTGTCAGAATTTGGCTAAGGGAGATCAAGGGCCAGGCTGAGAGTGGGAGTGTGATCCTGGGAATCCAAAATGAGTACACAAGAGGACAGAAGCACAGAAAAGAATGAAGGAAGAGGCCAAGGAGAGGTGAGGAAGAGCACAAGGAAGCAGTGTGGAATTTAAAGATCAAGCAAGATGCTCCACAATCAGTGCTCTTGCTGGAACCCTAGGGGGCCGTTCTTTGGAGACATCCCACGGGAAAGGGAGGGGGTTGGGAAGGTTTTCCCAGAAGATCCATTTTCCTTCCAGCTTCCCCGGGGGAAGTGACATCTGTGTTGGTCTCAAAGACAAAGCTGGAGTGACTGATGCCACACAGCCTCAGAAGCCCGACTACGGGGCTCCAGCCCACCCCACTGTGTACTGACCGGTCACCTGAGACCTAGCTGTGCCTCGATTTTCTTATCTGTAAAGCTTATTCACTCAACGAACCTTTGCTATGCATCGCCACCTACCAGGCAGCATTGTGTTGAAGAAAACAGAGAGAAATCTCTGCTCCCTGCAGCTTACATTTTAGTGGTTGAGAATAATAGTAATAATAGTAATAGTAGTAATAGTACCTACCTCGTGGGGTTGTTTTGAAGATTAAGGAGCAAACACATGTGAAACCATAAAACAATGATGACAATAGTGGGTGCTCAATGCTACCTACTATTATCGTATCATGACTGACTTTAGAGTGGTTCAACTTACAATTTTTCAGCTCTGTGATGCTGAGAAAGCAATATGCACTCAGCAGAAATCGTGCTTCAGATTTGGAATGTTGATCTTTTCCTGGGCTAGCGACATGTGGGGTGATAATGGGTCGCGAAGCTGGGCGGGAACATCGAGCATCCTGCAGACAACTGGTTCGCTTCCAGCCACTGTGCTTCTCACGTGCAGGGCAGTAGTCGGTAACTCACATGAGCCATTTAACGCTTTACTCTTAAGTATTAGATTATTTTGCCGATCTGTAGGCTAATGTAAGCGTGCTGAGCTCACCTGCGGTAGGCCAAGCTAAGCTATGAGGTTCCGTGGGTCAGGTGTATGAAATGCATTTTTGGCTTACGATATTTCGACGTATAATGGGTTTATCGGGATCTCACTCTAGTATAAGTCAGGTAGGCCCCGCCGTATTATCATTGTTGCTGTTCCTGCTGCTGCTGCTGTTACAGCAAGAAAGGTGAGGGCCTTCCATTCAGAGGTGAGTATGGGAAAGGTGAGAAGTTAGTTATGGCCTTGTTGGTGGTCACCTGGGGTAAAGATACTTGGACAGTTGGTTTAGGAGCACTGTTCCCTCACTACTTCTACATATCTCAAGTTACATCTCAAGTGACACCAGGGCTCAGGCTCTGGAGTTTAAATCTCAGATCTGTCACTCACTAACCTGCTTACTGTGTGACCTCGGAGAAGTGACTGGAGCTCTCTGTGCCTCTGTTTCTTTCCTCATCTGTAAAAGGTAGATAAGATTTATTTCACAAAGTTGAGGAGTGAGTAAATTAGTATCTGTTAAGCTCTTAGAAACTTGCTATCATAATTCAGGAAGCATTAGTAAATCAAAGACACAATTAATAACTGTCATTATTATTTCTATCACCTACCTCAACTCTCCAGTTTACCCGTAAGTACTACATTTTTCTTGTTCTTTGCCTTTCTTCCTTTCTATCTCCAACACAGCTCACCGGGAAGCTCTGCTTTTCCCCGGCACTGCGTCTCTGGAATGCCTCTTTTCTTTCCTTGGGCTTCTTCTCCAGTCTAGGCTCTCACTGCTTTGTTGCAAGGATAGAGCTGCAGTTTTCCAGTTGGCCTTTTATTCTAAGCTCTCCTCTATCCCAGTCTGTTTTTCACAAAGCTGCCAGAAAAACCTTTCTTTTTTTATTTTATTTTATTTTATTTTTTACTTTATTTAAGCTTTATATAAACATATGATGTAACCCCACCACCCTCACTCAACCCCTCTTCCCCCCACCCCCCTCAGTTTGTTTTATGACATTAAGAGTCTCTTTTGGTTTTTCTCCCTCCCAATCCCATCTTCTTTCATTTTTACTTTTCCTACCACCTTAACTCCCACCCCCGTTGCATCTCCACTTCCTCATATCAGGGAGATCATGTGGTAGTTGTCTTTCTCC
>ML099920.1:101848-134252 GCA_003697995.1 Taxidea taxus jeffersonii | reverse complement strand
TCTTTGCAGATGATATGATACTATATGTGGAAAACCCAAAAGGCTCCACTCCAAAACTGCTAGAGCTTGTAGAGGAATTCAGTAAAGTGTCAGGATATAAAATCAATGCACAGAAATCAGTTGCATTTCTTTACACCAACAACAAGACAGAAGAAAGAGAAATTAAGGAGTCAATCCCATTTACAATTACACCCAAAACCATAAGATACCTAGGAATAAACCTAACCAAAGAGGCAAAGAATCTATACTCAGAGAACTATAAAGTACTCATGAAAGAAATTGAGGAAGACACAAAGACATGGAAAAATGTTCCATGCTCATGGATTGGAAGAATTAATATCGTGAAAATGTCTATGCTACCTAAAGCTATCTACACATTTAATGCAATACCTATCAAAATTCCATCCAATTTTTTCAAAGAAATGGAACAAATAATCCTAAAATTTATATGGAACCAGAAAAGACCTCGAATAGCCAAAGGAATATTGAAAAAGAAAACCAAAGTTGGTGGCATCACAATTCCAGACTTCAAGCTCTACTACAAAGCTGTCATCATTAAGACAGTATGGTACTGGCACAAAAACAGACACATAGATCAATGGAACAGAATAGAGAGCCCAGAAATAGACCCTCAACTCTATGGTCAACTAATCTTCGACAAAGCAGGAAAGAACATCCAATGGAAAAAGGATAGCCTCTTCAACAAATGGTGTTGGGAAAATTGGACAGCCACATGCAGAAAAATGAAATTGGACCATTTCCTTACACCACACACGAAAATAGACTCAAAATGGATGAAGGATCTCAACGTGAGAAAGGAATCCATCAAAATCCTTGAGGAGAACACAGGCAGCAACCTCTTCGACCTCAGCCGCAGCAACTTCTTCCTAGGAACAACGCCAAAGGCAAGGGAAGCAAGGACAAAAATGAACTATTGGGACTTCATCAAGATCAAAAGCTTTTGCACAGCAAAGGAAACAGTCAACAAAACCAAAAGACAACTGACAGATTGGGAAAAGATATTTGCAAATGACATATCAGATAAAGGGCTAGTATCTAAAATCTACAAAGAGCTTAGCAAACTCAACACCCAAAGAACAAATAATCCAATCAAGAAATGGGCAGAGGACATGAACAGACATTTCTGCAAAGAAGACATCCAGATGGCCAACAGACACATGAAAAAGTGCTCCATATCACTGGGCATCAGGGAAATACAAATCAAAACCACAATGAGATACCACCTCACACCAGTCAGAATGGCTAAAATGAACAAGTCAGGAAATGACAGATGCTGGCGAGGATGCGGAGAAAGGGGAACCCTGCTACACTGTTGGTGGGAATGCAAGCTGGTGCAACCACTCTGGAAAACAGTATGGAGGTTCCTCAAAAAATTGAAAATAGAGCTACCTTATGACCCAGCAATTGCACTACTGGGTATCTATCCTAAAGATACAAACGTAGTGATCCAAAGGGGCACGTGTACCCGAATGTTTATAGCAGCAATGTCCACAATAGCCAAGTTATGGAAAGAACCTAGATGCCCATCAACAGATGAATGGATAAAGAAGATGTGGTATATATATACGATGGAATACTATGCAGCCATCAAAAGAAATGAAATCTTACCATTTGCGATGACATGGATGGAACTAGAGCGTATTATGCTTAGCGAAATAAGTCAACTGGAGAAAGACAACTACCACATGATCTCCCTGATATGAGGAAGTGGAGATGCAATGGGGGTGGGAGTTAAGGTGGTAGGAAAAGTAAAAATGAAAGAAGATGGGATCGGGAGGGAGAAAAACCAAAAGAGACTCTTAATGTCATAAAACAAACTGAGGGGGGTGGGGGGAAGAGGGGTTGGGTGAGGGTGGTGGGGTTACATCATATGTTTAAATAAAGCTTAAATAAATTAAAAAAAAAAGTACACTTATCATGATGAAAAATAAAATAAAATAAAAAAATTATAAAAATTTAAAAAAAAATATTTATTTTTCACAATATAAGGACTCCATTGAAAACATGGAAAAGGAAAGTTTAAAACATGGAAAATTCTGGGTGCCTGGGCGTCTCAGTCAGTTAAGCAACTGTCTTGGGTCATGATCCCATGGTCCTTGGATGGAGTTCTGTATTGGGGTCCCGGCTCAGGAGGGAGTGTCCTTCTCCCTTTGCTCCAACCCCTTCCCCTTGCTTATACACATTCTTTCTCTCTCTCTCTCTCATAAAAATAAATAAAAAAATATTTTTAAAAATATAAAATAAAAAATTAAATAAAACATGAAAAATTCATTAGAGACATATTATAGAGATAGACAAACAGTGGGCCCAGAAATTTGCCCTGGCAAAGGTCAAAGCATAGACATTAGGTTATGGAAAATCCAATCAAGGCACAAATTAAAGTCAGAGATTATGGATAGGGAGTGGGCACTGTTGAGTCTCAGAATCCAAAAGAAGAGAGTGAGAAGTCCAGTTACAATGAAGGAGAAAGAGAAGTTAATGATATGAATATTTAAATATGGTCATTGTGTTTGGGAACATGAAAGTCACTATTTATTTTAGAAAAAATGTTCTTGTTTGATTGTCTTGAGTGGATGTGATGAGGGGTTATTCAGAGAGTGAAAGACAGTGATGATGTATATGCATCAGATGAAGATAATTTTCCAAACTATCATGTGAGAAGGAGAATCCAAAACAGGACAAGTGCTAGAATAAAGAAAGGCAAGTTTTTAAGGTTTTCTGGTTTATTTTAAATATAGTTTAATGTGTTTGTTGATAAGATACAATAGAGAAGGAGAGGTTAAAGTGCACAAAATAAAGTATTAATTGAAGGTGTTAAATATGTGACAAAGTAGGAGAAATCAATCTTATAGTTTTTTTTTATATTTTAAACTTACAATATGGCTTTCTTGTATATCTTGACTCCTGCTTAGTGAATTCTGATTATGTAAAGGGAGATCAGAAAATATTAAATAGTTTCCTTATTTAAATATTAAAATATAGTTATATTTTTATATATTTGGAACAGATGCAAATAAGTAACAAAAATCTGACTGCAGTTTTTTTTTTAATTATTACTTGCTTGAGATCATTGCAGCATCTGGTTCATGGTTAATAAATAGTATCAAAAGAAAAATAAATACAAGATGGTACTTTGAACTATAAATCATGTTTAATGGTCCTTTAAATATTAGTTTATAAGTTTTTGTGTACATAGAATTATACTGTCACAAACAATTTCCCCTTACTTGGAAAAGTGGTGGTATGTACTAAGATTTAAAAAAAAAAATAAAATTCTGGCTTCAATTTAGAAAGTTTGTTGTTTTAAGATCTTGCTTGACCACCTATAACATGTGTTTGTAAATCCCTGCTTGCAGCTTTGTGTTTTTCATGAGACTTCCTTTTCCAATAAGGACAGCTGGTGAAAATAAGATTATTGTCCTAAATTTCATTTAGAAGCCATTCGTGTAAAGCTATTTTCAGGATCATTTACTTGGCTCTCAAATAAACTCCTCTTAGTTGTTAGAAATGTAATCTCACTTTGCTAATGTTCAAATCATGGATGGATATGATCATGCTTCTGAAAATGAGTTTATATTGGATGGTAAATGCATATAATAGATTTTTAAAAAATAATTTGGACATCATTTTAAAAATTACCATTTTAAAAGTACAATTTTAGACATTGAGAACTTTGATGGTATTATCTGTTAAACTATAGATCTTTAAAATTTTAAATAATTATTTATTTATTCACTTTTGTTTGCAGTGGGGGGTTGCTCTTTCATTTTTTCATTTTTGTTTCAAGAAAGGACTTTATTGAAATTTATAAAAGAATTCAAAGGACAGAAAACCCTACAGTCGTCTAGACCAACTCCATCAACTTAATAATAAAGTTATCAGAGAAATAATAGAGAACATAAATAATACTTGCCCAGTGGTGACACAACAAAGTGACAGACCCCTAATTTTAAATCCTTGATATTTGTCTTTTTGAACAGGGTGGTACTCTTTTTACTGTTTTCTAATCTTACTATATTGAACAATAGTATATTTTAATAAGAGAAGGGACAGCAAGAAAAAAGAGCAGATTTCTTGTTCTAAAATTAATGCCATGTGCTGGAGTTTTGAAGGTTTAATAAATAATGTTTCCTTCCCTTTTTCCTCATGCAGTTTAAAATCAAATGACAAACAAGAAGAATAGTTGGAAATGAAAATAGCACTTTATGATCACCTAAATATTTGGAAAATATGGCTTAGGTCTGTGGATGTCTTCAAATTAGAATTATGTCTCTAGTCATTGGTCAATCCACTTTGGTAATTGTAACCTCAGAAATTAGACCATGGGATTGTAGAATTATTTGCAGAGAACAGATCCAAAAAATAATCAGAAGGGCTTGAATATTAATTCTCTGTTCATCTTACCAAATTCACTCCCCAGATAATTTATTTCTTCCCCACTAGAAGTGAGTGAAAATGCTTGACTGTGCCCAGTATAATACTTCAATGGAAAGTTCTCTCCATGCAAAAATGAGGAGCGAAGAAATATGACAGACAAAGCCACCAGGTAGTCTGAAAAGGATTGTATTATTAACTGAGATTTCTTAAATCCCAACAATATTGTACTAGGCATGACTGTGTGGCTAGAAAATGAATGTATTGGAAGTATAACTTCTATATCTCTAGATTCTGGAAAACTATTAAGCTAGAAAATTGAAAGTAAAGAAAAATAATCATATCACATACACACACACACACAAAAAAAACTCATCTTCCATCACCAAACATGGGATTTATTTTAGATATGTTGGGAATTAGGCCATGGTTGTTATTTTAAGTCAAAAAATATTCCAAAATATTGTATCATGGACTGATTCTAAAATACATTATGAGAATAAACTTTGGGGAAAAAAAATTCTCCCTTATTAACTAAATAGTGCAAAGCCCAAAGGTTCTTTTAATCCTTGACCACATCATTAATCAATGATTAAGTACTTAACTCTCAATCTAAACTTCCAGCTTTCTAAGAATAATTGGAGAATTTGTTACCAGAATTAGTGTGTTTTCTGAACTTCTAGATATTTTGCTTTATACAGCCATTACCAAAGGGAACCATGACTCATATCATATATTTTATATATCTATAGTTTATTTTTTCTCTTGATGTAATTTTATGAATTTCATAGTTCTCCAAAGATGTTTTTTGATTATATTCTTGAATACTTCTTCTTACAAAATTAATATGTCATGGACTGAATGCTTGTGTCCCCTTTCCCCAAATTCATATGTTAAAACCATATCTCTCAATATGATGGTATTAGGAGGTAGGCCTTTTGGATGTAATCAAGATAGATAAGTTCTTGAGGACAGAGCCATCAGGAGTGGGATTTCTGCCCTTATAAAAGAGTTTGATTCCATCACCTGGGGACATAGCAGGAAGTATTCAGTCTACAACTAGGAAGATGGCTCTCACTAGAACCTGACCATGCTGACTCCTTGATTTGGACCTCCACCCTTGAGAACAGTGAGAAACAAATTTCTCTTGTTTATAAACCACCTTCTGTACTTTGGTATATAGCAGCTTGAATGAAGATATAATGACTATAGTTTCAATGATAAAATAATTGATTATATGGGCTTTTATTACTTAATCCCACATATCATTTAGAATAAAAAACTTGTTTTTATAAACATATTTACCATTTCCCATATTTAATGAATCATAAAATCTTACTAATATCTAATGCCTTTTCTTTTTATTGCTGTCAACCACTGTCTTGGTCCAGACCCTCATCTTCTGGATTGATCCAATACAGCCTAACAGAACTTTCCACAGTTGTATTGTTTCTACTCCTAAAAGATTAATCTTTTATTGTATTGTTTCTACTCCTTAATCTATAGACTTTTGCCATGGTAATACTTCTAAATGTTTACTGTGATTAAGTCATGCTCTACTTGAAAATCTCCAAATATTTTAATTTGAACAGTAGCCACTAGCAACAATCAAATTGATTCAAATGATTCACAATTGATGCATATACTCTTCTGGGGACTGTAATTTTAGAAACTACCCTTACATGTTCAATCAAGTGAATGCCACATGCCTTAAAATTTTTTGGCTTATAAACTGGAGACCACCAGTCATAATGAGATCAATATAGGAACTTTAAAATAAACACATCCCACCATCTCCTAAAAATACCAAAGATGACAGAAAACAGACAACACACAAAGAAAATTACATCAGTAAGAAAATGAGAGAAAACTTTAGTATCTTCGGCATATATTAAACAGAATTGATAGAGATCAAAGTGAAATATACAAAATGAAAGAAAATTTATTTCTTTTCATCTAATACTATAATAAAATTATAACTTTATAACTCAAAAAAAAAAGCAGATAGCAGGATAGAGTGAGAAAGACATGCCATATCTTCTGTACTCAATATCTCAAAGACGTAAGTCCCATACCAGAAAACTAGACCCTAGTCCCTTCCAAAATATTCAAAGCAGGAAGTAAAATAAGTATCAAGGCAGGATACTAGTTAGTTCTGATTTCTACCCTGGAAGATGGAGTCTCCACACACAAAAATAATAACAAAAATAATATCAATAATAATAATAAAATAAAAATGAAAAAATTGAAGTACTAATAAGGAAAGAAAGGCAAAACTTTTCAGCAGAGCATACCTTAGATCTTTCATTCATGTTCTCCATCAGTTCAAATTGCTTGATAAAAATACAGTGAGAGTCTGAGAAGCCATTTTCTTTTTCTGTGAGGAAGTACCCTAGGTAAAAGACTCTGAAAGGCAAGAGTTTGAAAGGAAGTTTTAGACATCAATCTGATGTCTGATTCGATGTGGACATTTACATAGAAAATGATACATAGTGTCAAGGCAGGGCAATCCATTCAGACAAATCATTTAGAAAACCTTAAAACTGGGCTAATATTGAACATTCGAAGATATTAGTTGAGGAAAGAAACAAAACATGAGACATATCCTTGTTGAATCCAACTCTATTCAAAATAAGGACAAATAATGAAAGGACAGACATATGAAGATACACAAACCAAAAAATAGCATACATCTGAAAAGACTTATTGACCAATGCAGAAGAAAATTCTACAGATCTTTAGTTTCTACCACAGAATGAAAGAACAATTGGTCCCTATGAAACTGGAACATTTAGTCCTAACAACAATGTTTGGGTAAGAAAATAAGATACCAGAAAGAGAGAGTACAGTTTAAAATGAAAAACAAAACAAAACAAAACAAAAAACTAAATGCAAAAGCTATGGCATGTTTGCAAGAGAACAGACTGGTGCCTTGTAACTCTGTAACTGATCCAGTGACACAGACAACAGATGTGATTAATCTTAGGAAAAGGCAAAAAAAAAAAAAAATTTAGGTGTGATTTATTAATAGAGAAGGTAAATAATAAAGAACCAATAAGTCCAAAACAAGTTTTCTTGAGAAAAATAGAACAAGTAGAGCAAAAGCAATAATTACATTGGGGAGAAAACTGAGGGGAAGCAAGACCAATATGTTTGTAGGTGAAAAACAATTGTCAGATTCCTGGCAAAATATAATTTTTCTAAATTGAGCTTGTAGGGCTTTAAGAAAAGGTATTAGAAACTAAGAATACCATATCCCTTCAGTAGTAAAAGTTTTCCTTGGAGATTTATGTTTCTTTTATTGGAGACTACATGAGTTCCACAGCCAAAAATTCTGGAAGAGAGTGTTCAAAAGTTTAATATAGTATGTCTAGGATGCAAGAAGATGTATAAATGACAATGAGCGATTACAGGCATAGAGCAAAAAAGAAAAAAATAGTTAATTTCAGATTTGTTAGGTATATCACAATAATTGTATTGAGATATATATTCTATGGATAGAACTTATGAACAACTAAATATGTAGTTCTTAATGAACACCACTGGAATGGGAAATGTGGCACCCTTAAAACACTTCCAAAAGTAAATAAAATTAAAATCATTTAAATTAAGTTAAAATCAGAATATATTTTGTACTTGGGGTGTCTGGGTGGCTCAGTGGGTTAAAGCTTCTGCCTTTGGCTCAGGTCATGATCCCGGGGTCCTGGAATGGAGCCCCACATTGGTCTCTTTGCTCAGCAGGGAGCCTGCTTCCCCTCTCTCTCTGCCTACTTGTGATCTCTGTCTGTCAAATAAATAAATAAAATCTTTAAAAAAAGAATATATTTTATACTTAAAAGAAGTATATATTTGACAATAATATTTTTCTCTCTGATTTTTAATACCTTAAGATAATTAATTTATATTTTTCTGTTATTCCAGGTAAGGTTATATGTGACATACTGAATCACATAGAATTCAAAGCTTTGATGTTGCCATCTTACAATTCTTTTTTTTTTAAAGATTTTATTTATTTATTTATTTATTTATTTATTTATTTATTTATTTGACAGAATGAGCACACAACAAGGGAGCAGCAGGCAGAGGGAGAAACAGGATCCTTGCTAGGGGATCCCAATGTGGGGCTTGATTCCAGGACCCCTGGATCATGACCTGAGTCAAAGTTAGATGCTTAACTGACTGTGCCATCCAGGAAATTCTTGCAATCTTGCAATTCTGAATAAATTTTGAACAGGACACCCACTATATTTGTTGTGCTCTGTGCCTTGTAAATTATGTGGTCTGTGCTGGGGCCATTTTTACATCTTATCTAATTATGTTACTTTCTTTCATTCTTTCCTCTCTCCATATTTCCATCCCTTCCTTTCTTTAATGTGATTATCATAATCACTTGAGGTAAGATATTTCAAAGAACTGGAAAATTGTAGCAAATTAAAAAAAAAAATAATCAGCACCCATGTAACCCAAACTGTGCAGGTATTCAATAACCATATACTCTAATATAAGGAAACACACAGACTTGCCTGAGAAAATAGAGGGTATTTAAAGAGGATTTTGTAAGAGATTCTGGTGTGAGAATTTCTTCAAAAACTGTTGTCGAAATGTTGCATGTATCTCTTATGTTCACTGTGATGCACAGCTCTCCATACCTCAAACCTAGAGATGGTGTCAGGAGGTTAAAGGTTCGTTTGACTGTGTCTGTGGCACTTAGAGGACATAGATATGGGTGTGTGAGCCTTATCTGAAATAGCAAAATGTGATGGACTGGTTTGGGCAGTCATGTAACCACAAGTAGATGATTCTGCAAAGAAGAACATGTACTCTGGGTCACAATACGAGTTTTTCTGTGTGGTTAGTGATTCTGTAAATTTTCCTATCAGCGGTGAGACTACCTAACAAACAAGGCACATCAATCTGGAAAGGCATCAAAGGATAGAGCAGGAAGGATGGATGGTTTGGAGAGAAAAGATAACCTTACCAATGCCAGGGAACTCTAGAGCGGTCCCTGTGGAATCCACAAATTTGTTGTGCTCTTTAGCAGATATTTGATTACATCTCCAAATGTTTCTCTCTTCTTGCAACTTAAAATATATATCTATATACACATGTGTATATAGATATATATATTTGACAGAGAGAGACACAGTGAGAGAGAGAACAGAAGCAGAATAGGAGAGGGAGAAGTAGACTCCCCACTAAGCAGGGAGTCTGATGCGGAGCTCAATGCAGGGCTTGATCCCAGGACCCTGGGATCATGACCTAAGCGGAAGGTAGATGCCCAATGGCTGAGCCACCCAGGAGCCCCTATTTTTGCAACTTTTGATAAGTCTATAGTGATCAGCAATACTATTTTTCCTTAGTTATATTTTTCTACAATCCTAACTCTTATTTATATTTCTTACCTACCCCCCCTCCCCATGAGTTTAGGAGAGAAGGAACTCTTCGACATCCCAGTCTCTGGCTTCAAGCTCTCATTCTGATTTCATGTGGAGCAAAAACTTGACTCTGCAGCACTGAATTCCCAGCTGCAAATGTTATTCCAGGACCCTGGACAATTCCAGGTGGAATGGGGAGAGATTTAATACTCAAATTTCTGGTCAAGAGATGAAGTAAAGGAAATAAAAAGACCAGGACACAAATGAACTTCAAGAGTACTGTCTTAATTGTAGTTTGCTCATCTCCCCACCAAACTACACTGTGGTGATGGTAACAATGATGATGCATGTAAAATGCCATGCTGGTTCCATGCTGGCTTTATTCCCCTAGAAATGTTTTACTTTATCTCTTTCAGTCTATTTCTCAGAATATTTGTTCTCACCTTTCTTGCCATCATCATATTTTCTCTATTGGCTTCACTCCTCCACTGCCAGTATATGACTTCTGGCTTCTCCTCTGATGCTTGAAGGTTTTACATTTTTTGAAGGCAGGTGTGCACGTACTAGTAATTCATGTTAAGCCAGTTCATGAAAGCCAGAGAATCAAAGTACAATGCCAAGTTGCTAAGTCCAATAATTTAGCATCTAAGGGAGCAGATTCACACATGAAGAGAGTTGAAGCAAGTCTGTTTCTTTCTGGACTGAGACTTCTAGGTCAGAGGTTTCAATGTGAAGCAAAGAAAACCTATCAAGGCACCATTTTGCAGCCTTAATTCTAATACAGTTGCTAATTTTTTAAAAAGATTTATTTATTTGTTAGAGAAGGAGAGGGAGAGAGAGACTCTCCAGCAGACTCCGTGCTGAGCATGGAGCTGGAAGACATAGAGTTGGATCTCAGACACTGAGAACAGAACCTGAACCAAAATCAAAAGAGTGGGTTGCTTAATGGACTGAGCCACTCAGGTGCCCATCCTTACATGTTGTTTTTAAAATCACAGAAACATTATATATTTTCATCTTCAAAATACATTTCCCTTTTTTCCCCCTCAAAGGAACTGAGTTTGCTAAGGTAACATTTGCACATGTCTCAAAAGGTTGTTTATTGAAACTAGATAATGTGTTTCCATAGAAAATATTTTACTACAAATACTCTAATTAAAAAAACCTTCTTAAATTCAGTGATTCTCATTTATTTCTGGTTTCGTTGCTGGCAACCCTGTTAAAAAAATTATTCTGACACTCATTGAAGACTCTAAGTCAAACTTTATTCAAGAAGTGAAGTACAGTGGGGTTTCCTGGCAGGGGAGTTGAACTCAGTCTCCGTCTTCCATAGTAAAATCCCATGTAGTAACCTCATACAAAGAACAGCACAACCACCTTTGCTCTAAGGGACACATTAGAAGAGACTTCTCAAATCAGTATCTGAATGCTGGCTCCATCATTACATAAAAATAGACAATCAAGAAGACTTTCAGACCTTAATTAAAAAATATTTAATTTAAAATATATAATATACAATATATAATATATAATATATAATATAAAAATATATAATATATAAATATAATACATAAAATATATAATTAAAAGTACAAGAAGCAGTTTTCTTTGATTCTAAAGGAATGAGTCTCTATTCCTCCTTTCATTTTTTTTTTTAAAGGAAGATTTTTTTTTTTTTTAATTTATTTGACAGACAGAGATCACAAGTAGGCAGAGAGGCAGGCAGAGAGAGAAGAGGAAGCAGGCTCCCCGCTGAGTGGAGAGCCCGATGTGGGTCTCGATCCCCGGACCCTGAGATCATGACCTGAGCTGAAGGCAGAGGCTTTAACCCACTGAGCCACCCAGGCGCCCTCTATTCCTCCTTTCAAGCAAGAGCTATTCCAGGGTGGATGCTGGCCTGGGCATCCAAAGTAATCATAATATTATCATTTTATTGTTCCTTCTTCCTATATCTGGTCGTTTTTAAATTATTATCATGAAGATAATCTTTATTGTCCTTCTTTCAGTAGACAGTATTTTCTTATGGTACAATTATTACTGCTAACATTAGCTAATAAGACTTTATGATTACTAATAATTACTACTACTGATATTAGCTATCTAAGTGTGTGTATATATGTATATATACACACACATATATGTGTGTACATATATGTGTATATATATTTAAAAGTTATATCTATCTAGATATAGATAGATATAGCTAGAACCATTCCAACTCCTTTTTGGGAGTCTTACATAACTCTTAATAATATATCAGGGGATTAACATTATCCCCACTTTTAGATTAGAAAATGGGTTGGTTGGAGAGACTAAGTAATACAGTTGACCCCTGAACTATGCAGGAGTTAAGGGTGCTGACCTCCCACACAAACAAAAATCTACATATAACTCTTTTGACTCCACAAGAATTTAACTACTAATAGCTTCCTGTTGACTGAAAGCCTTACCAATAACATAAACAGTTGATCAAGATATGTGATCAACACATATTTTGTATGTTGTATGTACTATATATTATACTTACAATAATGTAAGCTAGAGCAAGCTACATGTTATTAAGAAAATTGTAAAGAGGGGCACCTGGGTGGCTCAGTGGGTTAACGCCTCTGCCTTCGGCTCAGGTCATGATCCCAGGGTTCTGGGATCGAGCCTCACATCGAGCTCTCTGCTTGTCAGGGAGCCTGCTTCCCTTCCTCTCTCTCTCTCTCTGCCTACTTGTGATCTCTGTCTGTCAAATAAATAAATAAAAATCTTAAAAAAGAAAAAAAAAGAAAATCAAAAAGAGAAAACACGTTTATAGTCTTGTATTATATTTATTAAAAAATATGCATATAAGTGGATCTGCACAGTTCAAACCTGTGTTGTTCAAGGGGAAACTCTATTTGTTTTAAACATCAAAATGCTAGCTTGTGATCAAGACCAGACTTCAACCTATGTTGTTTGAATTTAGAGCTTTTGTAACATATCAATATATTCTTTTGTTTCTTACACATAAAATTCAAAACTCAGAATTCAAAAACATTGTATTAGTATCAAATGTAAGACACCTGATCTGGATACTTTATCCTTATATAAAATTAAACCAGATATATATATATATATAGGTATATATATATATAGATATAGATATTTTATATCAAGGGAAGAACAGGGACTCTAACAGTAACTGTGTCTCCATTGCAGACACCATCTAGTTATTTTAGAAAACACCCTCTCTGTTGTCTCTGTTGTCTGTGGTCACAACAAACTTTGGAGTTATGTATCATTATCTATTTTTTCATATGTGAAAACCAAGACACCACCAAGAAGTCAACTGACAATTACCTTTTGTAAAGCCTGGGCTGCTCATCTAAAAAGGATGGTGGATAATCCCTTATTTAGTGGAAAGACACAATAAATCAATGAAAAGACAAAAGTAATTCAGTTGGGAAAAAAGCTGAGAATCTTAACAAAAGTCATCTTCTAACAGAGAATTTTATAATTGGAAACCCTGATTCCTCCTTTGTTCTATAATGGATGATGATTGCAATTCATCTTGGGTTTTTAATATTTCCTGCTTATCGTTTTTATTACTTTTTAATGCATCCCATTAATAGTGGTGTTTTACCTGCATCTATACCACGTCCATCAAGTGTTTTTCAGACTTAAACTTTATGACATCACCTAGTATGTCAGATGAAAGCAGGTTCCCAAAATCTCTCCATGGGAAAGTGAGACAAGAGTTAACATTCTTATATTTAAAATATTAATAGATTAGTATTTTATCAATTAACATTATAAATTAATAATTCAGTTATGTCTTCAATATATATATTTTACAAACCATTATTTGCTTTATTACACTAATCACTATCTTACCTGGTCTTGTATCACAATTCTTATGCATATTTTGACAATAATCGGTCTTATATATTCTGTTTTTGGGGGGGTCTTATATACTCTTGTTGTAAGCTTTTCCCAACCTTTGCGATACTAGGGATGCACACATATCTGTACATGTGTAAGTATGTATATGTGTCTATGGGTTTGCCTTTCTAGACTTGCTAAATTATTGTGGGACCATAATGAATAATGATACTTGGAAAGTATCATTAAGTTTTATTATCATTTAGTATCATTAAGTATTATTAAGTTTTCCACTTGATAAGTGGAAAACTTAAACCCACCATAATCAATATTTCCTCTTGTTGGGTGTCCTATAGGAATTCTGGAATTCTCCTAGATTCTTCTTCATTTTTTTAAATTTATAAGTGCAGTCTTGTCTTTCATCCCTTCCGTAATCTCTTGTTTCCTTAGCAAAGTTTCATTTTGATAGTAAAGTATTAAAAATATATGCATTTATAAATCACAGCAAACCAGTGATTACCATGCTGGATTTTAAAACTTATAATGTACGGCAATAAATGTCAAAAAAAAAAGAAAAGATAGGGCAAGCATGAATCTTTATTTTTATTTCATAACTTAAAGTTTTATAAAATTTACCATCCTGGTGTGCCTGGGTGGCTCAGTGGGTTAAAGCCTCTGCCTTCGGCTCAGGTCATGATCCCAGGGTCCTGGGATGGAGCCCTACAGCATCAGGCTCTCTGCTCAGTGGAGAGCCTGCTTCCCCCTCTTTTTTCCATGCCTCTCAGAGGCCTACTTGTGATCTCTGTCAAATAAATAATAAAAAACCTTTAAAAAAATTACCTTCTTTTTCTTATACTGTGACTCCAAAGTATGTTTAGTAACTACCAATGTCCAAGTAGCCTAGAGCTGAGGATAGGGAAAAAAAAAAGAGAGAGAGAGAGAGAGAGAGAGAGACATTATTGCTTCACTCTTCATGCAATAAGGGAAAGGTATAGTGTTTGGCAATATTACTTAAGGGGTTTAGACTCATGACAGATGAAGGTAAACCAACGTATTTCATTAAGACTAGGACAGAATCAGCAGTTTCCTTTTAATTTATACATTCCTATGTGTTTGGGTCCTGGCGTGCAGTTAATTAATAAAAATATTTAGCATAACTTCAAAAATTTTGCAATTTGTTCGAAGACCACTAGTGGTGAAAGGAAAATCATTGATTTATGTAAGTTTTCCTTTCCCCCCTCTTTCAATAATTGTTTAAGATGGGCTTCATACGGGGCACCTGAGTGGCTCAGTGGGTTAAAGCCTCTGCCTTCGGCTGGGGTCATGATCTCAGGGTCCTGGGATCGAGCCCCGCATAGGGCTCTTTGCTCAGCAGGGAGCCTGCTTCCTCCTCTATCTCTCTCTGCCTGCCTCTCTGCCTAGTTCTGATCTCTATCTGTTAAATAAATAAAATCTTTTAAAAAATGGGCTTCACATGCTGTCCTAATGACTAGTCGGATATAATTAAACAAATAGTTGGTACAACTTTCCTGATGACTCTAAAAGCTCTGTCTTAGCAAGGTGCACTATGTACTGTGATTAGGACTTACTTCAGCCATTAATGAGAAATATAAATGACTTTGATAAAATTATTTCTCTCCCATGTAGAATGGCACACATAGGTTCCTCCACCATCCCTAAGTTCCATTTCTAAAGTCCCTTCAGGGTCCAAGATGACTGCTCCAACTTCAAATTCCCTTACATCCATTCTGACCTGCAAGAAGAAGTAGGAGGAGAATGTCACACACATTCCTTTTAATGGCAACCCTTGGGAATAGAACTTACCACTCTTATTAATATTCCATTGAGCAGTGTCACAGTAAGCTTTACTAGTGTCTGCAGAATGAGATAATCATTGTATATTACCAAGTTCTCAACTAAACATTAGCTCTTCTAATTCTTCAGAAAAATGTAGGACAGAATTTAATTGACTCATCCTGTTTGTACCACAAAACTAAACTGGTCAATGAATAATAGTAAATGAAATTGATACTAAAGTTGTATTTAATACTGATTTATAGATTACATTCTTCTAATCCTAAAGCTGTAACAACCAGCCATTTGTTTTATACTCTAGCTACAAGGTATTTTCTAGATATGTGATTGATTGTGCCACAATGCAAAAAAAGCCTTGCTGAAGAATTATCAGTTACATTAGTAAACTAGAATATTATATCTAGCAATCTTGACATTTTTGTTTAGAATTTTATGTCAATAATGAATATTTTTAAGGTCATGAGTATTATTAGATTTTACATTTTGGAAATACGTAAATCATTTGGAAATCGTGTAAATATGCATTTTTCAAGTGACATGTCATCAAAAATAACTTAATCGTCTGAGAAGATCATTGTACTGTGATTTTACACCTTAAAAAGATCACACAAATCAGTACAATTACCATCCAGATGGACTAATAAAAAATAACGTAGTGATTCATCATACTTTCCTACCACATTTTCTGGCTTATCTGTAGTTATTCTTTATTTTACCATGCATTATGAGTCAAAATGACTAATGCAAACAGATGTAACAAATGGCAGCTTAATGCACAAGCATGGAGAATTACAGAGGCAGAACCTGGTCTAATCATTTAGTATAAGGATTAATCTAAAAATAAAAATGGGCTTGTTACCATATATTAGTGGATTTTAAAAGTATATTATTTTCTTTTTTACATAAATTTTCTCTACTTTATTAAAGAGTTATTTATTTTTATCACATCATTTTCTAATATAAATAAAAACATGAGAAAAATAATGGAAAACAGAGAAAACTTAACACCTTAGTTTTTTTTTAAATATATTAGCTATGCATGAGACTAATATGTTGAGAAATTCAACTACTCACATTAAATGAGAAATTGAGAAATCTCAAATATATTGAGACATATATATATTGAGAAACATAAAATATAGTTTATAGTATACATTAAAATATATAAATATTACAAATATATAATTAATTCCAATCTCCGTATACTAAGTTACACCTTAGTTGTTGTTGGTTAGGTTAGGTAAGGTTACACCTTAGTTGGTTGTTACTACTATGACACTTTACTTCCGGTCCTGGCATGGTATAAATTCTGGTGTAATCCTACCTGAGTAGTATTTTTACATTTCAGGCTTCATTACAAATTCAAGGAACCTGCAGTGTAGTCCTGCTGCTAGTCTGGACTTCACTTTGGCAATGAGTGTTAGGTCTAATGATTGGCAGCCTGTAGTGGATATCCACACTGACACAACATAATCTCTATGCTCCTCTTTTTCTTGGCACACAGTCCCATCTACAGTCGTGTTGGACCGTGCTACGAAATCCAAACTGAGAGAATGTGGCATGTGTTGGATGAGATACCCAAGCTAAGGCATTGAAGAAGTCGTGCTTCCAAATTTTCTCTTTATTTCTCCCAGCAGATGAATCTGAGGACAAAGTAATAGTGGTTAACAGAGCCATAAAGTATAAAAAGCCTCAAGATCTTTCTGCCCCCCACCCCCACGGAGAAGACTTATGAGGTACACCATTTAACAGGATTAGGGATGGAATGAGCATGTGTTTCACCACACTTCGTGTTTATGGTATTTAGGTCTATTTGTTATTGCAGCCTATTCTACTCTACCTAATACACAGCCAGATGTATTCTTCTTAAGTGTAAGCTTTTCACTTCCATTCTCTTTTTGAAAACTCCAAATGCATTTGATCTACTCCAAATATGTTTTTCTGAGATTAGCAATGACATGATCAAAACAAAATAAAAATAAATATTCCTAGTATAAAAAATGTACAGTGTAGAGATGTGTGGGTGACTCAGTTGGTTAAGTGGCTATCTTTAGCTCAGGTCATGATCCCAGGGTCCTGGGATCCAGTCCCCCACCAGGTTCCTTGCTCAGCAGGGAACCTGCTTCTCCCTCTGCCTGCTGCTCCCCCTGCTTGTGCTCTCTCTCTTTCTCTGACAAATAAATAAAAAAAATATTTTTTAAAAATACAGTGTAAAATATAAGATTAAGTAATAAGTATTTCTCTTTCAACTACTCACATTAACATAAAAACATAAAATATTTAGAGTTTTGAACTTCCCTACATGTTGGAGACATTAAAAAAGCCTAACAAGGGGTACCTGGGTGGCTCAGCCGGTTAAGCCTCTGCCTTCAACTCAGGCCGTGATCTCAGGGTCTCTGCTGTGCGGAGACCCTGCTTCCCCCTCCCCCTCTCTGCCTACTTGTGGTCTCTGTCTGTCAAACAAATAAATAAAAAAATCTTAAAAAAAAAAAAGGATAACAAAAAATGTTCTAAAGATTTTATTTATTTATTATTTATTTATTAGACAGAGAGTGCAAGTACAAGCAGGGGAAGCAGCAGGAGAGGGAAATGTAGGCTCACCGCCGAGCAGAGAGCCTGATGGGCTTGACTCTGGACCCTGAGATCATGACCTGAGCTGAAGGCAGCTGCTAAACTGACTGAGCCACCCAGGTGCCCCAAGCCCCAATTTTTTTTTAATATAAAATAAAGTAGTACCATGCCAAGTGTTTTTGTCTTGCTGATTATTCAATTATGTCTGAATTAAAATATCTAAGAAATCCAAAAAAGCAGCTCCTATTTTTTTAGTCAAGACCATTCTCAAGGAAAGTTCTTTAGAATATGTTTTCAATAAAAGATTCCCAGAAATGAATTTTATAAATACAGTCTTCTTTGCTTGAAATTTCTTACTTATTTTTTATGGATTGATTTTTTTACAGAAAATATTTTGTGTGAAAATTATTCCATCGTACTAATATTCTACTTGGCTCTATCTTTACCCACCAGGTTGAACACCAACCTGAGTTACATTCATTAGTGTTTGATAGCCACTGCCTTAACTATTTGAAAAGGGACTTTACTGCATTGATTGCATGGATAAAAATCAATGGTAAGTGGGAATGCATTTCATAACCTAGTGGTGGACTCACATTCCTGAGAGGCTTCAGAACTCTTTGTAATTCTTTGAACACTCCACATTTATGTATCTGAGAATTTGCTCTTAATTTCCTCCAGCCTAGAATGACATTTATGGTCCTGATCTCCTAATGAACTGCATGAGGCTCTAACATAACCTCATATGATAATATTTCTAAAGCATTTGCCTAATGGATCTTCCATTTTCTCTGCTCCTATAGCCCCTATAATACTTGGTCCATTGAAGTTACTTAGATTTCCAGCTAAAACCTGGAATCTTTGAGAGAAGAACTGTGACACGCTCACCGTTATGAGCCAGTGCAATATGTGGAATATAGAAGTCTGTGGATGGAAACTGAAAATAATGAGTCACAGGTTTTTTTTAATGAGATAAGTCTGCTACTGATTCAGATCAAAGATTTCACGTATGTCTCAATCAGCAGATCCTAGTAAAATGAGGTGGTTAACATTAGAACAGTACCAGAATTGTGCGTCAGTATACTGGTAGTTTCTGTAGCAAATGTTCCTTAAGTAAATTGTAAATTAACTGTCAGTATTTACTTCATTCTGCAACTTATCATTCTGTTGAATTATAATTTTCCACATTTAAGAAATTCCCTGGGTACTATTAAAGAGAAGATCCACAGTGCTCAGAAAAGGCAGCCAAGAAAGCATATTCAGTGAATCTGAAGGAAAAAAAAAAAAAAAAAAAAAAAAGATAGGTTTTTTGTTTTTTTTTTTAAAGTATGTATAACTTTGTAGTTTCAGGAAATGTTCTTTCTACTTATCGTTATAATAACCCCATGAATAGTGCTTATTCCAAATTTCAATTATCTTCTTAAGTACTGAAGTGATTTTAATAATACCTCTTTTATGTTATAAGAAAATGAGGTCCAGAAAGATTGAGACCTGGCCCAAACCACATACCAAATAGATTTAGATGAGATTAAGAACCAAGGTGAATGACTTTAACTGGGTTCAGTTTGCATTTCAAATATGTAAAATTTCTTCTATTTCTCTAATACAATAAATGTAAATGTGTGTAAGACACATAGTTCATATAAGTGCTTTAAAACTAAATAATACCACTGATAAGGTATTTATTGAACAATTGCCAGTTGATAGAAAGTATACATATATTCAGTTCTTTCTGAAGTTTATAATATATAGATATGGCTATTTAACCAGCGGCTACCATCAGCTGATCTTTTTTGAGTTGTTGATTTTTTTTTATTCACTGAAACTAGCATTTTGCTATAACCTCAACATTTATTTAGCATGTGGTCTAATTTCTAACTTCCTAATTTTATGGATTAGAAAGGTAAAGACTAGGTTATGGCTTATTTATTTATTTATTTATTTATTTTTGAAGATTTTATGTATTTATTTGAGAAAGAGAGAGAGAGAGAGACAGCATGAGCTGGGGTCAGGGCAGAGGGAGAAGAAGACTCTTTGTCCTGATGAGCAGAGAGTCTGATGTGGAATTTGATCCCAGGACCCTATGCTGGGATGATGACCTACACTGAAGGCAGATGCCCAACAGACTGAGTCACCTAGGTTCCCTGATGATGGCTTATTTAATCTCTGGGTGGTGTCAGGAAAATATATACATGAGGGAAATCTATGTCTTCCCATGGGATTTAGGGTTTTACTATCATTTTTACTTCTGTTCTTTTGGTCAGCTTGATCTGTGTGCATATGGAGCACAGTGCTATTGGTAGGGATCATCAGTGGAAAGCAATTTAGTAAGATAGAGCCAAAGAGCGGTCTCTAGAGATCTTGTTAATGTTTGCCTGTGTAAGTATATGCCCTCTTGCTAATTAGCATAGTGGACTTGCTTAAAAATTACCCAGTGCAGTAAATCCTCCTTCTGCAGGAGGGGTCCATTACAGCATCTGCTTTGCTTATACATGTTACTTATGCAAAAATATGTGCTATTCCTGTTCAGGTTGCTCAAACATGAGAAAGGGAAAGCTCCCAGGAGTCAGAGGGTTATACTCCTGCTGATATGGCAAGTAATGTCTTCACTATAGCTCAGTTGGAATTTTCATAGTCCTGGCAGCACAGGTTAAGTAACTCAGAGTGTGGAAGATGGCTACAGAATTTGCTTTATTTAACATAGACATTTATTGCTAACTGAAGTTAAAAGTGTTTAAAGCAAATGTGATGGTATGTAAAATACAAAATGAACATAATCATTAATATAACAGTAGGTGTACAGAAAAATAAAAGCATCAATAGTAGACTCTTAAAACAAACTGAGGGGGGTGGGAGGGGAGGGGGGTTGGGAGAGGGTGGTGGGGTTACATTATATGTTTAAATAAAAAAAAAGCATCAATAGTTGCACATCCTAGGATCATAGTAATAATGTTGTAGAGCAAAGGCAAACAGAATATTCTCAAATCAGCAAGATACCAAAAATAAAGACAAAATTCTAGGAATTTCCAGAGAAAAGGAATTGTTCACCTTTAAATTAACATAAATCAGATTTGCTTCAAGCTTCCCAATAATGATACCAGGGGAAAATTTACAGATTCATAATTGTTTCCATGCTGAAGTTAAAAACACCTGAACCTAAGATTTTATGTCTAGCCAAATAGTCATTTAAGTGGGTGGGTATAATATTTTCAAGCATGTAATGCCTGGGAAAGATTGCACCACAAAAAAACACCTTGTAGACATTGTTGAGGAGAAAAAAGTGTTGGGGCAGATGATACAATAGATATGGGAAGCAAGAGTGATCAAATGACTTGATAATGTAAAAATTAAGGAAAGAAAGCATAAAAGGGGAGGGAAAATATATCTATATTCTAAAGAATACTAACCCAGTTTATGTGTATATTCTTAAAACATAGTGAATGAAAAGATAGAGTGTTTCAGATTTCATTAAAACACATACACACACACACACACACACACAGTGTCAACAGAATGAGTTCCACAAGAGGCACACATAAACATAAAATGCGTTGAAAATTTAAATATCAAAGTTTGGGTTAAAGATCCACAAAGTAAATCTAAAATCAAGAAAGAAGCAGAATAATGAGGGCAGAATTACAAAACAGGATGAAGAAAATAAAATCTTTGAAAATAATAGGATAGATACTCTTTTAAGACTGGCCAGTGAGCACCTGGGGTGAACAGTCTGCTTGAAAATCTCTCTCTCTCTTTCTCTCCCCCGCTCCTTCTCCCTCTCTCACTGCTCTCTCTTACCCTCTCTCTCAAATGAATAAATAAATCTAAAAAAAAAAATACTGATCAAGAAACGAATGTGAAAATAAAATACAGAATGAAGTGTGTGTGTGTGTGTGTGGCTCCTAAAAATAATTTTTAAATATTACTTTAAATCTATGTTAGGAAATTTGAAAAGCTAAACTAAATTGATCAATTTTTGGAAAAAAAATCATTTATAGTTGAATAAACATTGAATAATTTGAAATGGCAAGTAAAGCTTTCCATCACAAAAAAGATAGTCAAGATGGTCGGTAAGTTCTACCAAACGTTCAAGGAACTATTCATTATCTTCTATTAGTCATTTCAGAATGTAGAAAAAGTAAGGAACTTGTTTTATGAGGTTGATGTTATGTAGATGCCCAAACTAAAGACAATATAAGAAAAAGATATGTAAATTCATTTTAATATGTATGAAAAAAAACTATACACTCTAGAAATAGTCACAATTATTTTTCAGTGAGTAATAATTTTTCCTCAGTTTAGTTTGTTGACATTTGTCCTGGCAGTCAGGTGTTCAAATACTAAAATGTCCATGTAGATGTGTGATTTTCATAACATAATTACATATCTACCTCCTCAACTCCTGAGAAAACTAATATCACCTTTTGATGACCATCGATTGTTTCAAATTATATATAAGTTATTCAAATATTCTCCTACTCCAACTTTTCAGACTTCTGATTTCTCATGCCTTCTATGAGCAGCTCCGGGATGGGAATAGCAGTTCTGAGTTGTTCAAAATTAGGCAAGGAAATTAGTCTTTTTATCACTAGCCAATCATTGGGTGAAGGACACCTGAAAGAAAGTGATCAAGAACTAGTCTCAGCAAGAGACACAGCTATGAATCATTTGCAGGTTATAGGCCCAGCAACTGAGGCATGTGCATATTAGCACAGAGGAAGGAAGCATTATCCGCTATAATTTCCTTCTGGCCCCACTCATATCTATTTGCTTCTCATAGCAAGTTAGCCCCAGCTGTAAACAGGATTCTTGCTGGTCCTTTTTCTGAAAAACGTAGAACAGTTAATGGAACAACATTGATTACAAGGAAGGAGCTAAAATTTATCATACCATGGGGGGCCTGGGTGGCTCAGTTGGTTAAAGCCTCTGCCTTTGCCTCAGGTCATGATCCCAGTCTTGGGATCAATCCCTCCCTTCATTGGGCTCTCTGCTCAGCAGGGAGCCTGCTACCTCCTCTCTCTCTCTGCCTGCCTCTTGGCCTACTTGTAATCTCTGCCTGTCAAATAAATAAATAAAATTTTTATAAAACTTATCATCCCTTATTCCATCATTGAGTCTAGATTTCTCTTATCCTTAGCTAGCGCTTCATGCTAGTGTAGGTGGAATGCCTACTGGGAAGACTCAGGCATACAGACTTGAGGGTATAACCCTTAGGATATCTTCATTTCTTCATACCATGGTTGTTATATTTGTGTGTGAATTCACAGTTAAAATTGGGCTTATGAGCTCAAAATATAAGTCACCTGAACTAAACATCCCTCCCTTCTACCATTGTGTAGCAGAACCCTGCTTTTCCCTGATGATAACAGTCATTATCCCTGCAGATTATTGTGATTTCATTTCTTACCTGATGATCTCTTGGCAGGAGGAGACTGAAGTGACCAGATGCAGCCAGAGCTTACAGTTCAGTGACACTGTTAATATGTTTTCCAGGAAGAACATGACCCCTTTGGGAAGCAAGATATCTAGAACTGTATTGCCCAGGATTTCAGAAGGCTGTGTTAGTCTGTTTGAATTGTTATAACAAAAATACCACAAACTGGGTGACTAATAGAAAACAGAATTTTATTTTTCACGTTTCTGGAGGCTAGGAAGTCAAGATCAAGGCTGAGCAGATTTGATGTCTGGTGAGAGCCCACTTTCTTACTGAGGAACCTTACAAGGCAGAAGGAGCAAGTGAGTTTCTCAGCCTGCTTTTATAAGGACATTAATGCCATTCATGTGCTTCTTTATGATATGGTCATTTCCTGAAGGCTGCACTGCCTAATAGGCTAAGATTTCATCATATGGATATTGAGGGGAGACAAACATCCACTCTACAGCAAATCAGAAGCACAATTCCCCAACGGGTCACCGAAAGGATGGTGACTAATCTTATTCCTACTTCTATCCTATTTGTTTCTAGATCCAGCCTTATGAATTACATTTATGAGTAGCAGAGATTCAGACGAAGTTGAATTTTCAGCCCTGCTAACTGTCTTCAGCTAAAATCAGGGATCTAGTAAAGATAGATGGGATCTTCAGTCTGGAAATTGATATATCAGTGTCCACTCTGTCTTGATAGAATGTGGGTAGCCTCTCATTGTGAAATATCATGCACAAGCCTCAAATAAGGCAGGTGCTTCATGAGATAATCTTTTCTTCATCCCCCATGTTGGTAACCAGGTGAGGGATAAGGATCGGATGTTAGTGTAGTCTGAATATAGTGTGAAAAGGGATTATATGCCAAAAGAGTTGCAAAATCTCTCTATACACCAGCTACATCTGAGAGAGTAAGGATGAGACTGTGCCAGAGGGTGTTGGATCGAAGAATAGACTATAAATGTGGATAAGGGAGATTTTACCAATGGGGGAGCATTTTTTGTGATATAAGATTTAATAACCTGGAAAGCACCTTGGGAGGAAGTGCTGATATACTGCTGAGATAGTTATGAGAGACTTTGGGGGAGAACCGCAGTCCATAGTAAATGAGGTAGAAATGCTAGAATTGCCCAGTGGAGGGGGAAAATGGAGTTGAAGTCACAAAAATTGTGTATTCTAGCGTGGATATTCTATCAGATGCCAGAAAACTTAACAGTCTACAGCTTTCCAATGGTGGGCCAAGAGGACATTCCATTAATCAAAACAAGAATGCACTGGTGTGAAGGCAATAGCCTTGTTGTGAAACTAAGTTACGATCATTCTCTGTAGTCCAGTGTTGATGGTAGGCAATGGCATTATAGAATCTGAGCTTCTGAATCTAAGTGGAATAATACAATCCTGAAAAAGATAAAGCTAGGTAGTGCAATCAAAGCAAAATCTAAGTAGCAGTCAGAATCACAACCCATAGAAATTTATGGAGAAAATTAATAGAATATGATTTTCTCAGAAATATGGTATGTGAATCATCATCAAGGATATTACTTAATTTATACAATAAAAAATCACAGAGAATAATTAGTATACTGATGCTAAAATCATAATCCCTTGATTGATTTCCAGACCTGAGCCATTTCTCAAGTTCAGACTCATTCTCTAAAGATGGAAACTCCATTCTGTCTGTCTTCTGGTTAGAGAAGGTTAGGGTTTCCTAAAATCTTTCCAGGTTTGCTATTTGGCTTTCAATTTTTTGTCCTTAAATTGATGCTTAATCATCTTAAACCTGTCTTTCTCACTTTTCAGTGCATCCACCCTGCTCATCAGCAGGCAAAAAATTACATAGTTATTATAATTACCATTCCTCCATACCTATCCAATCTTGGAGAGATTTCACCAGGCAGTTATTTTTCCTTCTGCCATTGAAAAATATAACAATAACATGACTAGACCATGCCAAGAAACCCTATGCCTACTTCAGTTCTCACCAGCAAGCCAGTAAGTGATACAGTCCCAAAATCCTATTGTAATTTTTTTCTTTAAGATCACCTCAAATCTGGTACCAATTATTTTAAAATAAGTTTCCTGGAAACAAATTTTGTTATGGAAAATACCATACAGGTGCTTTGTTGAAAAGTACCATTAGGAGATAATACCTAAAGGGAAGTTAGGAATGCAAGATGACATTGAAGAATAAGCTGGTGCACAGTGTAAATCCTATATGAAGCTGTGAGGCTTGGTTGAGCCTTCAGAGCTGACTCAGTTGAGGAAAAGGGCCATTCTGTTTCCAGAGGCTGAAAGATGGATTTGTCAGTTCTTAGGGTATCTGAGCAGAACACCATAATATCACCTACGGTAGTGATATTTGTGCCTTTATTTTGCTTTTCCATATTGTTTATGGATTTTAGCACCTTATTAGAAATTTTAATTGTATTTTCTTAATTTGTTTTTTTAAATAAACATATAATGTATTATTAGCCCCAGGGGTACAGGTCTGTGAGTTACCAGGTTTACACACTTCACAGCACTCACCATAGCACATACCCTCCCCAGTGTCCATAACCCTACCACCCTCTCCAAAGCCCCCAACCCCCAGCAACCCTCAGGTTGTTTTATGACATTAAGAGTCTCTTTGGTTTGTCTCCCTCCCGATCCTGTCTTGTTTCATTTATTCTTTTACTACCCCCCTAGCCGCCTCTCCCCAGTTGCATCTCCACTTCCTCATATCAGGTAGATCATACGATAGTTGTCTTTCTCCGACTGACTTATTCGCTAAGCATAATACCCTCTAGTTCCATCCACCTCGTCACAAATGGCAAGATTTCATTTCTTTTGATGGCTGCATAGTATTCCATTGTATATATTTACCACTTCTTCTTTATTCGTTTATCTGTTGATGGACATCTAGGTTCTTTCCATAGTTTGGCTATTGTGGATATTGCTGCTATAAACATTCGGGTGCACGTGCCCCTTCGGATCCCTATGTTTGTATCTTTAGGGTAAATACTCAGTAGGCAATTGCTGGGTCATAGGGTACCTCTATTTTCAACTCTTTGAGGAACCTCCATGCTGTTTTCCAGAGTGGTTGCACCAGCTTGCATTCCCACCAATAGGTTCCCCTTTTGTAGGAGTAGGAGGAGTAGGAGGGTTCCCCTTTCTCCACAACCTCGCCAGCATCTGTCATTTCCTGACTTGTTAATTTTAGCCATTCTGACTAATGTGAGGTTTTATCTCACTGTGGTTTTGATTTGTATTTCCCTGATGCCCAGTGATGTGGAGCACTTTTTCATGTGTCTGTTGGCCATCTGGATGTCTTCTTTGCAGAAATATCTAGTCATGTCCTCTGCCCATTTCTTGATTGGATTATTTGTTCTTTGGGTGTTGAGTTTGCTAAGCTCTTTGTAGATTTTTGGATAGTAGCCCTTTATGTGATATGTTGTTTGCAAATATCTTCTCCCATTCTGTCAGTTGTCTTTTGGTTTTGTTAACTATTTCCTTTCCTGTGCAAAAGCTTTTGATCTTGATGAAATCCCAATAGTTCATTTTTGCCCTTGCTTCCCTTGCCTTTGGCGTTGTTCCTAGGAAGAAGTTGCTGTGGCTGAGGTCAAAGAGGTTACTGCCTGTGTTCTCCTCAAGGATTTTGATGAATTCCTTTCTCACATTGAGGTCCTCCATACACTTTGAGTCTATTTTCGTGTGTGGTGTAAGGAAATGGTCCAATTTCATTTTTATACATGTGACTGTCCAATTTTCTCAACACCATTTGTTGAAGAGGCTGCCTTTTTTCCATTGGACATTCTTTCCTGCTTTGTCAAAGATTAGTTGACCATAGAGTTGAGGGTCTATTTCTGGGATCTCTATTCTGTTCCACTGATCTATGTGTCTGTTTTTATGCCAGTACCATACGGTCTTGATGATGACAGCTTTGTAATAGAGCTTGAAGTCCGGAATTGTGATGCCACCAACTTTGGCTTTCTTTTTTTCAATATTCCTTTGGCTATTCAAGGTCTTTTCTGGTTCCATAAAAATTTTAGGATTATTTGTTCCATTTCTTTGAAAAAATTGGATGGGATTTTGTTAGGGATTGCATTAAATGTGTACACTGATTTAGGTAGCATAGACATTTTCACAATATTTTTTCTTCCTGTTGGGGCCGATTCCACGTTAAAACCTGTTAAACCCCTAGGGCCGGCCTGGGCCTGCTTAGCCAGAGTGACTCCATGTTGCCTAGGTAGCCATTTTGTGGTTTAATAAATTCCTCAGCAGTTACTGGTATCGGTTCTGGGTAACTGTTGCTAAAACACATGCCTAAATAAGGCCAGGCAGATAGGAGACATCCAATCAGCCAAAGCCACATACCTTGAGGTCTGCAGTTATGCCCTATAAACCAGCTTGTGAGATCAGGACAGGGGGAGGTGATCCCTGGCTGGTCAGTCTGACTTCTAATGCTTGGCATAGAATAAAGCTTTGCATAACTTTCACTTTGCCTCAGTCTCGTTCCTTTGATAACGGACCCCGTCTCCTCCAATCCAGGAACATGGAACATTTTTCCATTTCTTTGTGTCTTTCTCAATTTCTTTCATGAGTACATTATAGTTTTCTAATTGTATTTTTAAGATTGTAGATATGCTTGTTGGTTTGTTGTTTGCTTTTTCCATCAGCTATTTTAGAATTGTATAAAGTATTAAACTAAGATTGCAGATTCATTATTTCTTCTGTTGAATTTTGCTTTGTATAATTTTGAGATATATTTTGAATGGATACATTTTCAGAATTGTTAATATTCTTATTGAATTGATGCTTTTTAAATTTATTTATGTCATATAGCTACACTTATCCATGGCCAGCAATTTGCTTTGTTCTTTACCATATACGTCATTCCAATTATGTTGTATGTATTTTGAAACAGAAACAGAATGACAAATACCTGGTGAACATTGAGAAGACCCAGCTATTTAGTTAATTATTTAAGGTGCATTAAATTATAGTTAACCATGAGAGGGGCATTCACTTAAAAAATTAAATGCCAATATTCAGTATGCCTTTTCCATAAGAGTGAGAAAAAATAATAATTATATAAACCTCTCACACTGTTTCAAATATATCCTCAGAAGTAACTTGAATCATTTTCTAGATTTCTTTTAAAAGATTTTATTTATTTATTCATGAGAGACAGAGAGAGAGAGGCAGAGGCAAAAGGAGAACCAGGCTCCTTGTTGAACAGGGAGCCTAACATGGGACTTGATCCCAGAATCCTAGGATCATGACCTGAGCTGAAGGCAGATGCTTAACCCACTGAGCCACCCAGATGCCCTAGATTTCTTAATATTCATAAAACAAGGAGTCTTATGGTTTGACTACCCCAAATTGTTAAATAACATAAACAATAAAAATAAACTCTAGTTATTAAGCATAAATGTTTCTTCTCTTTTTTTTTTATTTTGAAAATGGGGCATTTCTAGAAATTTAATACTCCTAATTAGATAAAAAATAATATACTAGCTATTTCAGAGGAACAGCAAAAAGCAATGGAGTACTCTAAATCTTGAAGTTACCCATTGCTACTTCCTCTTCTATTTTGTAGAAGAAGAAAAGACAAAAATTCTGAGTACACCTCAGGTCATGAGTTAATTGAGTGGTAAAATAGGTCCAGGACACATGTCATGTGATCCCAACCCACTATACAGCCAACTAAAACTGTATTTTCTTTTGATTTCTTTCACTCATCAACACTGAATTTATTTCTCTAAGGAGACATTGGTATTAATAACTAAGTAAAGAGACAATGGGCATTAATATATTATTTAATAATAAACATCAGTATGTTTTTTTAATATTATAAATATTGAACATCAAATTAGTAAAACATATTTTAAATCGATCCTTTAGAGTACATTGGTTTGGTAATGTTTATTATTTATGTTATATAGTAGTTGGCAGAAATCTGAATTTATTTTTTGAACTATTTTTTTCCACTGTAAAGTTGTAGTACATATACAGAGGGAAATGAAGTTGGCCAGGCTTCATAGTAATTTGAAGAGGGAGCTATAATTTTGGAAATGTAAATGTAAATTTTATATCAGGTCAAGCAATTCAAACACAAAGTAGAACAGTGGGGGATATAAAAGGGCAGCATGCAATCTCAACCATTAAATTTCAGTAATGTAAAAAAAAAACACACAAAAATAGATGCACTTCCTTTTGCTTTCTGCCAACAGTTAACCTTAAATTGCAACAAGTAAAAAAAAAAAAAAAAAGAAAGAAAAGCAGAAAAGAGAATAAAAATTTGCCTGATGAATAAGAAAATAAAAACAATTCTATAGCAAAATTTAGAAACTATTTAAGCATCTTTATCCATGTTTTAGCAATGTGCACATACTGGTTCCAAGAAGGTAATTTTGTATTCTGTAATGAGTAATCAGTGAGGAGAAATATAGAATAGAAATGTTAATTCAGAGTTCAAATTAGAATGGAGGAGATAGAACTGTGACTTTTATCAGTGTTCATTTGAATTTTTATTTCTTAAAAAAAACAGTACTAGAACACTAACTTCAAATGTTTCATCTTTCTCCTGTTTGAGATACATTAGAAAATATTTTTTCTACTCTTTTATGGCTAGTCTTCAGACATAAACACCAGGTCTAAAGAAGAGTGAAACTTCTGCCACTAAGTAGGTTAGAATTGCAAATACCAGTTATATAATCTGTTACGTGGAAATTAATACCAAGTTAACTCAACCTTAATATCTCCATCTAAAGTATTTTTTAATATTTAATAAATTGACACGTCGTAAGTATTTACCCTTCTGTCCTCAGAAGAGTAATAGAAGAAAGGTATAATATTTTAAATACTTGGCTCTGCTTGAAGACCATATGGAGAGTCCATAACATTTGAAGAATTTCTGAAATGTTTTGTGGCAGAGACCTGGGAATAGATTGCTTATATCCTTTTTAAGAGAGAAGCTGCTGTGTGAAGTAGGATTAGCTGACAGCCCCAGCCGCGATGGCCTCAGGATTCATCGTAGCACTGGAACCAAGGCCCAGCTATCCCTGGCTTCTCCCAGCCAATGACTAAAAATGGTGGATATTCTAGAACTGAGCCCTTCCTGCCCAAGGCAAGACTTCTCTAGTGGGCAATCTTTCTTTAGCACCTCTCCATCAGCTTGGGCAAACTTCTCAGAGCTACACTGGAGTCTGAGACTCTCCATGTCCTTTCCTTCCTTCCTAATTTCTCCTCAGGGGAGCCAGACCTGAATCATGTTCACAGGCTTCTCCTACTTACCTCAATATCTTCTCCCCTTTATACGTCCCCCCCCCGATATAATAGCATTTTTTAAATTTAATATAGCTTTATTTTATTTTCAGTGATCCAAAATTCATTGTTTATGTATCACACCCAGTGCTCCATGTGATACGTGCTCTCCTTAATACCCACCACCAGGCTCACCCAACCGCCCAGCCCCCTCCCCTCCAAAACCCTCAGTTTGTTTCTCAGAGTCCACATCTCTCATGGTTTGTCTCCCCTTCTGATTTCCCCCAACTCACTTCTCCTCACTTTATAGGAGCGCTCAGTAAACCCTTATAGTTCTGATTCAATCTTGGTAACTATTTCCTGCAGAACCCAAACTGGCATGCGCACGCGCCCACGCACACACAGAGTCAGTTCCAATCAAAGTTGGAAAAACCTGAAAAACTCTCAATGGGTTCAGACATAAGACAGAACCAACCACAACCAAAAATCAGTCTTACGTCAAGGCTGTGAATGAAAAATCCAAATCAGAGCCAAGCAAGGCTATGAAGAGATGTAGCTAAGAGAAATTGCAAGAGCAATTAACTTTAAGAAAAGGTTTCTCTTATGTGTCAATTTCTTATTTGCAAATTGTCTAGCTCATGCATTTAAACATGGACTAAAACTATGAGATTAGCTTGGTAAATAAATAGGATGATTGTCCTGGATACTCTAGAGTGCATTTTCATGTCTGAGGGAAAACTAGGATAGACTCTTAAGTAAGATTTGGCTGCCATGATGGGAAAGGAGCCAGATGTTCCAAAATTATAGCTCCATATATAAATTAATACAAAGTATACCCAGCTTCATTTCCCTCCGAATTTCCCACTTTAGACCAGACACTTTAAAACATAATTCTTTTCCAAGAGAACAGTGATTTTTCACTTAAACTGATGACCAAAATTAAAAACCATTTCAGGAAACCTATAGCATGAAAAAAAGGAAACTAAACTGTGTAAATAGAAGATTTAAACAAACTTAAAGATAGAGAGAGACAAGGCAAATGCTATGTGCATGCATGTCTGTGTAAATACATATGTATATGAATGTAAATTACTATTTGAGATAATAAATAACATTATCAGTGTCTTCAGAGAGATGATATAAGATAATTTATCTATTAACCCATGCAAAATTTCTTTGGGGTTAAAGAAACCTAGAGACTGAAGTATACACTGTTGTATATAACAAAACCAAGAACTGAGTGGATTTAAAAATAGAACTATTCCTAATCTTTCCAGATTTCACCAGAATCCTTAAATAATTCTCAAATTAAGGAGTGGTTTCCCAGCAAAATCACATTCAGCTTGCTGTCAGGAAAATGTGGTGTGAAATTAAAGCCAAGAGTGTGACACTAAAGTGGTTGGTTAAGGTCTTAGAAACATTTACAGTGGTGTCTCATAAATCATTCAGACAACAAGTTTGTAAAGATAGTAAGGCTGTGGCACAAAAATCTCCATCAATTCATAAAGCTTCCAATGAACTCCATTAAGATTTATAGAAACTGGGGTTCCTGGGTGGTTCAGTTGGTTGAGTGAGGGACTCTTAATTTTGGCTCAGGTCATGACCTCTGGGTCTCATGTCATGCTCCTTGCTTGGTATAGAGCCTGCTTGGGATTCTCTCTCTTCTTCTCCCTCTGCCACTTTAGAAAAAAAGAAAGAAAGAAAGAAAGAAAGAAAGAAAGAAAGAAAGAAAGAAA